>MUZC01003706.1:0-18469 GCA_002072015.1 Radix auricularia
ATATATATATACATATATATATATATTAAATAGTAATACCTTGTTTTGATAATACAAAGAGAATGTAAGAACGACTTTAGCAAAAACAAAAACATGTATAATACTTCGCAATTAAACAAATTTTCTAACGCGAATATTCCGTTAGACGAAAAGTTCACGTAGAACATTGTTACTCTTGGATCTACTTGGATCCAGTGGCGTCACTAGGATGTGTGGTGGGTGTTGCGTCTGGGTTCTGGATACAATCTTAATAAGACAGACTCTTGTCAAAGATCATAAGTTCTTTATTGAGGTATAAATTCGTCACTATCTGCATTCCACTGCAGTCCATACAGACATCGAGACATCACAGCATAGGCATACAGGCTCACAGACTTCACAGTGTTCGAGACATCACAGCATAGGCATACAGGCTCACAGCCTCCACAGTGTTCGAGCAACCTCGATAACACAATCTGTCAACAACACAGCCCTGGCCGAACGTCCACACTCTGACGTTACTAGTCTCTCCTATGTTTTCTCCACTCGTCTCTCTCGCACACTACACAGACCCACACTATATATAGCCCTTGCGCGCCCTCTCAAGTCCTTGACTGACATTCAAAAGTCCGTCAACTGAACAGAGTTCATAACATTGTCACTACAACTCACAATAACTCACAACAACTCGGAACAACTTATTGACAGTGATTCTCATACCTTGACAGTGGGGGGCCGCCCCGGGTGGCACCATCAGGGGGGGTAACACCAAAATGTAAAAGTATGTATATTCCCGTTATTTTTTCACAAGAGAACTCGGAGGAGTTGTATGGGTTAAGTCGTGAGGGAATGACAGCATGAGCTATACTCCCCGGGTGACATCAACCCTAGTGACGCCTCTGCTTAGATCTCTTAAGAACGAGTTGACCCTTTAATAACTCATCACTGGAGTCTTTCACATGGTGAATTATTCTAATAACGCTAAGGTTCTGACCATAACATGACAATCTAAATTAAAACGTTTGCACTGATGTCCAACTAAACACTTTACAAACTTTAAATTTGGTGTTCAATTTTAAATCGAGATTGTATCGTTCATCCCACAAACACACAAACACAGCAAACACTGACACAAACCAACATACACACACAAACACACACATTTATACACGGAAACATATACATTATAATAAAAAATTATTCCCCCCCCCCACACCACAAAAAAAAATAATTAAAAAAAAAATATATAATAAAATAAATTAAAAATTAAATTATTTCACAAGGAAATTCCACAAATGCTGTAGATATAGATATTATAGAATTTTTGGGAAAAAATTTCGAACAAGCATTAAGTAAAATTTTTATTTACCTCATTAAAATAACATACACTGTGCGAAGACCCTGTTAGCAACAGCTAGAATACATGTCATTTAAAAAGCACTTTTAAAAAACAACGATTTTATATTAACTTATAGCGTTTGCTCGTCTGTCTGTCGCAAAAATGTTGGATCAATTTTTAACCCACTTCCCGATATCCTATCGAGCAGAAATTTTGCAGGCAAATTTATGGCAATGATAACAATGGTCTTTAAAAACTTCCCATTGATTGAATGTACTGTAATAAAATTAATAAATTTTTACATTGTCTCCAGTGGCGTAATTAGAACTTTTGCCGCCAGGGGCGGTCTCCAATTTGCCGCAATTTTAGGAGTCATTCATAAATGACGTCACACACCGGGGGGAGGGGAGTCACACATTTTACGTCACATCAAAACGTGCCACTTGAAATAAAAATTCCAATTAAAGTTATGATTGTCGACACATTATTAATTTACAAACAACTAAGCCATGGCATTCCAACCTATGGGTCGCGACCCCAAGAGGGTCATGACAGGTTTACTATGGGGTCACCAAATTATATAGTAAATATAAAAATAGCCTCAATAATGTGATTTTTAAAATTATTAATGGAGCCTTGAGTTAATATGCTGTTAATTGCGTCTTGGAGCTACGATATCAAATCAAAATGTTCTTTGGAGTGCAAGCGAATCATGACATGTTAGAATAGTTTAACGACATACCTTGGTTGAAAAGAGTAGCACATTTAGCAAATACATTAGAGCAACAAATTTGGCTTAACCGGAAACTTTATGAAAAGGAATTTATTATTTCACCGCATCTGGCGATAACATATGGCTACTTTTATTCAAGCTGCAAAAGTGACGAAGAAATATAAATATTGAAAACATTGCCATGTTTGAGAACATCAGCAGTGTGGTATATAACCTGAAAGTAAAAGACTTGAACATTTGAAAGGGGAGACTACTCAGCATATAGAATCCATTAAACACAAACTGCATAGTTACTACTCTTAGCTGAGAGAATAAACTACATTGACTCGAAATCCATTCTTTTCTTTTTTCGATGTCACAAGTACTCATTATGAATTACAAGAATAATTCTTTGGATTTGCACAATGGTTTCTTGGCGCGTAAATTGCGCACACAATATTGGTGTGGTATGTAGACTATTATTCAAACCAAAATGTCACGACGCTTGTCTTTTGAGAATTTCCATTTGTGTGTTTACATCTCATCAAGAGCAATAAATTAGCGTTGAGAATGATATGAGGTAGTTGTTAACATGAATTCCCCATGAATTTTAGGCCAATTAATTAAAATTACTAAAAACAATTAAATTATATAAAGGATCGCTTGTTACTTGGCTTTTATAAAAAAAAGGGTCGTCACTGAAAAAAAGGCGGGAACCTTCGGTCTAATGAGACAAACAAATTATTGACCCAAGAAGAGTTCCAACTGGTTTAAATGTATTTCGAAGATTCCAAGGCCAGACAAAATGAATAAAACGAATTGATTGCCTAACCCAGAACAATAGCTCCCAGTGCAGCTGTTGCACTTTTCAATACCCACTTCAGATGCCTTGATTTATCCAGAAGTAAAGTAAGTCTGCACATTAATCAGGCCAATGTCTATCACCACGTAAAAATGTGACTTGAAATAAAATAATCAACTAAATTGTAAAGCAGGCAAAAGAATAGTGAGCCAGATGTTCTTTTGAAATTCCTGGTATGCATAGTGGTCAGTTCGACACCTTTGTATCTACATCATAGATTTTTTTTTTTTTAGATACATTTTTTAATAAAAATAATTCAACATAATATTAGTATGCATTAAAAATTAAATACAGTTTGAAATAATTACAAGGATTACTGGAAGATTTCCAGGCCAGGTTCAATTACTAATACTGCTGCAATGCGGCTCTCAGTTATTTTTTTAATATTCTAAATTGGCGCTCGGTAAATACAGGCATGGCCAGCCCTGATATAGCACATGTGAAAAGATTGAAGTGAATATCTGAAAGCGTAAGAGAGGCCTGGGATTGAGGGAGTACCTGCAAGAGTTAGGGAGGATGGGATATTGAGGGAGTACCTGCAAGAGTTAGGGAGGCCGGGATATTGAGGGAGTACCTTCAAGAGTGAGGGAGGCCGGGATATGATGGAGTACCTGCAAGAGTGAGGGAGGCCGGGATATTGAGGGAGTACCTGCAAGAGTGAAGGGGGCCGGGATATGATGGAGTACCTGCAAGAGTGATGGAGGCCGGGATATGACGGAGTACCTGCAAGAGTGAGGGAGGCCGGGATATGGAGGAGAACCTGCGAGAGTTAGGGAGGCCGGGATATTGAGGGAGTACCTGGGTAATCAGCCAATGAAAACCTCGGAAACTTTGACGTCATTACAAGCCACCATCACTGTACAACCTAATATTTCTGTGCCCTGAGGCTACTGCCGTGGCCCGATTCAAATTGGGAAAATATGAGAGGGCATGGTCCAGCATGTCTCTGTACAGTAGGGCCTAGCTGACTACGATAACTACTGTAACGCAACAGAGAAGCAATAATATGGTTTGAAAATGTTGACCAATCGGAACGAAACGAAATCGTTCATGTCGTTATTGACCTAACTGAAGAGCAGGATATAGAATGAACATTGCTAGTGAGTACTGATGATTTAAAACGTAATTATGCATTTCATATTGAAATGAGAACAGGTGGTGAAAGTGTAGCAATGATCGATGTAAATAATTTGGGGGGTATGCATGTCAATGTTCAAGGACATTTCACAACTGTTAAACCCACCTTTCCGACCGCATCCTTTCTGGACAATAAATTTAAATTCAGATCCGAAAAACGCCGTCGTTGATGACCTACTTTCTACATTTTAAGGGGCGTGGCTGAGGTTTGTGTCAACTCTTTAGTTCCAAGGCCTTTTAATTGCTCTCTCCACGTTAAACAGCCTATTTGTACTCTAACGTAAACATCACCTCCCAACGTAAAGTTTTAAAACAAAGAGTTTTAGTATGACCTTTGACACCGTGTAGGCAAAGGGCCATGTATATCCAAAGGTGCCATTAAGGAGTTTCGAGGAGTGTTTAAAACTCGTGGTTTGGTGGGTTTGATGGCAAAATTAGCTTGGTGGGGAAAAAAGGGGGTAAATAATTTCAGAGATAAGTTGTCTCCAGCCCCAAGCTCCAGCCCCCAGCCTCCAGTCACCAGTGACTTCCTGCATGAGGCCTCAACAAAAGTCATACGCGAAGAGAGATTTTACCCGTGCACTCGTTTTACACACACCATATAAAAATCCCCTAACCCCACATCATCTCCATCCCCCCCNGACTTATGAAGAGTCCGCAAGATAGAACAAACATTGGTCCACCTAATTTTAAAAAATAATAATAATAATAAAATTTATATATAGTTTCATTAAATTACATCTTCATTGTACTTTCAAATGTTTTTTTAAGAAAAAAATTAAATTTTGTGACATTATGCTGTTTTTATTAAATTTTATCCAAGCCCATTCCTTTTGACGCCTACTCCCCAGGAATGTAGCAGTGATAGTACCAGACATCCGACATGGGAGTTGGCTCGGCGTCCTTGAAAGAACATGTTGACTTCGCGAAATTGGATCGAATTCACACAAAGTGAGTTTAGGAAAAAAAAATAGTCAATAGCCTTAGGAAAGATTACTTGGGGGAAAAATTCCTCAAAACTAAAATCTCGGTATTGGAACAGATCACGCAAAAGGCTTGGTCAGTGTAAAAGTTGGTATCTCCCGGATGGAAACACAAGAGTCTCCGATGACGAGAGCCACAGTCAGAGGCGCGTCCAGAACTGAAAGCTTTTGAGCCTCGTTACCACAATCTGCTGTTAGCAAAAACAAACGAAACAAATCACCGTTTTCATTTCAGCTGTTTCAATTAGTCTCGTAAGTTATTTATTTGATATTTATTTTTCGCTATTCTAGAGGGGGTCGATGGCTGGCATTCATGGGACGAATCATGGCGCTTGGGTTTAAACCTTAGCAGAGTGGCATCAGTGATTGATCCTTCTTTATCCTTCGCTATACTCTCAGCCATCCATCTCTCAGTTAGCCATCCATCTCTCATTTAGACACCCATCTCTCAGTTAGACACCCATCTCTCAATTAGACACCAGCGGCGTAGCGTGGGTATGTGCCGCCCGGGGCAGAACCAAAATTTGCAGCCCCCCCTGCCGAAAATTATGTTAACACTGTAAAGTAAAGATCGTTTTTATTAGAAAGTAATAATGACACCTTTTATAGGGATAAAAAGTAAAGCTTTATTTCTTTAATAAAATTAGAATTTTTAGTTTTTCCTGATTGCACCCTTTTTCGTGTATAACAAACAATTTCAGCCTTGCCATCCTCAATAGCCAAAATTGAAAAAGCAAAAGATTAGAAAATGTTGGCGTTATCGTTATTGATTATAATTAATGTTTCATTAATTTAATTTTTAAGAAGCTATTTTAAGACCTTGCATGCAATGTTCAAATTAATTATATTATTTTAGGCAAGGTAACCTCCAGCCTTAATATCTTAATAAACATTTATAAATCAAGTGGTCTTTTATTCGTTAATTCTTTTTTTTTTTTTACCCTTAGGGTAAAATGGTATATGTATGACAATTTCATTTGAATACTCTCATTTAAAGGCAATATTTCAAAGTCCAGCAGATCGCCTGGTGTACGCAAGATGTGTACGTTTTCTTAATTCTACATACCTGCCAAAATCTCACATGAATTTCTACGGTAATCTCATCTTATGAATATTATAACATTCTTCTCAACTGGTTTTCTAAATAACATGGATCTATATTTTGCATCACCAAAAATTTGCTGTCTGGTACTTTGAAATGTTATCAAATTTCAAAGCATCCTTTAAGTATCCCAGTAATTTCTCTGTGAGCATCTTCTGCTTTGCATTTTTTCTTACATTATACATTTATAAATTATTTCGTGCATCTTTGACAAAGATTCGATAAAAAGAATTTATTGTAACTAGCAAAGAGCCTGCGTCTGTTGGTCTGATGAGCTTTTTCGTTCTGCCTGTCAGTTTTTATATAGCTTTCAAAATAATCTCAAATAGCTCTACGGTATATTCACTATTTTTTATTCTGAAGCCTTACATGTAAAGTAAGTAGATATTCCAAACGATTATGGGCATGAATAAGAATGCGTAAAACGTTCTAGAGTACTAAAATAGATAATGCGTTTCAGTTGGATTATCATGTATATTAGATTTAATGAACTATTTGAGCAAGACTTGACAGTGAGAGTTTATGTTATTGCGTCTTTCTTAAACGCATGTTTACTTTCCAGGCATGAAGAATAAGTATTAACACACGATGATCTCTGCAATCCATTATTTTGCGGTTGGGGTGGACCGCCCCGTGTGACACCATCAGGGGGGTGAAACCAGACTGTAAAATTTTATATATTCCCGTTATTTGGCACTGGAAAACTCAGAGGAGTTCTATGGGTTAAATCTTAAGGGGGTGACACCAAAAGCTACCGCCCGGGTTACACCTTGAGCTATCGCCCCGGGTGACACCAACCCTAGTGACGCCTCTGCATCCTACAATCACATTAGTAGACTTATGAAGAGTCCGCAAGATAGAACAAACATTGGTCCACTATAGTAAGTAGCTTGTAAAAATGTGTCAAACGATCACTTGTTTTGGAGATCAAATTATGTATTTAGTATTTAGAACATTTGCACAATCCAGTAAAATTATCAAGGACTGAACAATGGTAAGTACAACTGATTTAGAAGTCAACTAATCTGTGATTTAAAGGTTGACAACAATATTTCTGGTCTGTACGTCCTTACACTTAAGGATATCCTAGCAATAACAGCATCGTGTTTTTGTTTCTAAACTTCAAGTTTGAGGTTATCAGGGCAATAACCGGTCGTTTTAGCTCCTTAAATTTAAGGTTATTATATTATATTCCGGTTATGTTAATTTCTTTAAATCTACTTGGACAATCGATCACACGATCGACTGGTCAGGGGCCTGATGCCAGCAAGCGATCGCTGCACTTCTGACATATCAGAAACAAAATGACATTTTGGTCCACGGCCCATTGACAGTTAGAGTTTTAAAATTCATTTTCGCCAATTATCGTCGTAATATTGTACTTAGCAACTTTCCCAAAGTTTCATACTTCTAGTTTCACGGAATGTGGGAGAAATAGTGATTATTCAGTCAGTCAGTGAGGGCTTTGCCTTTTATGAGCATAGATAGAATCAAGATAATGTAACTATCTGCCCAAAGCACTTGAGAATCCCTCCATAAAACCACGTGATTTCTGTCTTGCTCCTCCATTTTACTTTTGCCAGGCAGACGTCATGTAGCCCCCACCCACCCCGCATCAACCCTCTGGCATTAGACTCCCCCCACCGCCCCACCCCATCATATTAATTTGAATCATTTGTTATAGGGATTTGAATAGGGAATTTCTCCCACGTCAATAGAAATCTGAACTCTTATTTTATGTGTGTGTGTGTGAGCCACGCACACCCTCTTCTCATACTCACGCTTACTCACACACTCTCTCTCTCTCTCTCTCTCTCTCTCTCTCACACACACACACACACACTCCGACACACATACACTCAACACACACACACATGCAAGTGGCTAACAGTCGAAAAAGACAGCACCATCCAGAAATAATTCCTCCTTGCAGCTGTGGGCATGTACNCGTCATGTAGCCCCCACCCACCCCGCACCAAACCCCTGGCATTAGACTTCCCCGCCCCACCCAACCCATCATATTAATTTGAATCAATCTCCAACGGTAATAGGGAATTTCTCCCACGTCAATAGAAATCTGAACTCTTATTTTGTGGGTGTGTGTTTGTGGGAGCCACGCACACCCCTCTTCTCATGCTCACGCTTACTCAGACACTGTCTCTCTCTCTCTCACACACACTCCGACACACATACACTCAACACACACACAAGCAAGTGGCTTACAGTCGAAAAAGGGTGTCCGAAAAAGACAGCACTATCCAGAACAAATTCCTCCTTGCAGCTGTGGGCATGTACCAGCCGTGGATATGTACTAGCCGTGGGGGTTTGCCAGCCACCTTTGCGGCACATTTGTTCCATTGCCACACTCAATTTCACTGTGCCCATCGAGGCGGCACACCAGATTATGGTTCAACATAAGGGGACGTCAATCCCGAGTGATGGCCATTAGGGAACGTTCGGTGCTCGCCCTTGTCCATGTGCGGGAAACCCCCCCTTCCCCCACAAACGCATTCAGATCTTCACCCCACTCCCACGCCATAAAATGTGTTCAAACATGTTTAGATGTTTGTCAGAAGAATTGTGTTTTTTTCGATCGACACGGGGAAATGTGTGTCTGTAAGATTGTTACATTTGTGTCCTTCTAGTACCGGTACAATTAGTCCTGATTTGTGCACCAGAAGTGAAAATCCAAGTGCATTTAACCCATGAAAGAGAGAAAACCAAGGAAGTTGCTGAAGTGTTTGTTGTTTGCTCTGTGTTTTGTGTTTGTTCTGTCAGCTCTTCGTGCAGTGCTCTTGAAATGGTGCGCAAATATTTTATTTTTTTAATGCGCAACCGTTCTAAGACACTGTAGAGTTCTTTTCATTCCAAGCAAAAATAAATAATAAAAACAATTGTCTCCCCATTTCCAGTTCCCATCATGCACAAGTTACTCTTGGTGTCACTTCTGGTGCTCTCCCTTGCCGTCATGGAGGTACTGTGCACGGAAGCTATGCTGACCCCTCCTGAGAGGCCGGAGGAATTCAAGAACCCAAATGAACTTAGGAAGTACCTCAAGGCTTTGAATGAGTACTACGCCATCGTTGGCAGACCCAGGTGAGTGGCAGGTGGGGCCCAGGTGAGTGGGAGGTGGGGGCCCAGGTGAGTGGCAGGTTGGTGCACAGGTGAGTGGCAGGTTGGGGCCCAGGTGAGTGGGAGGGTGAGGCCCAGGTGAGTGGGAGATGGGGGCCCAGGTGAGTGGCAGGTGGGGGCCCAGGTGAGTGGGAGGTGGGCCCGGGTGAGTTGCAGGTGGAGGCCCATATGAGTGACAGTTTGGGGCCCAGGGGAGTGGGACGTGGGCGGGTGAGTGGAGGTTGGCCCGGATGAGTGAGAGGTAGACCCAGGTGAGTGGGAGGTGGGGGCCCAGGTGAGTGGGAGGTGGGGGTCAAGGTGAGTGGGTGGCGGGGCTGAGGTGGGTGGGAGGTGGAGGCCAACGTGAGTGAGGACTGGGGTGTGAAAAGTGCTTAGAGAGTATTTTAAGGCTTTAAAGTAGTTCTACTCCATTGCTGACAGACCTAGGTGATATGAAATCAGTACATTCTTTGTCAAACAGAAGGCTTTTAATTTTAATTAGTTTATATACTTTGAACACTCACCATGTCCTTGAAAAAGTTATGATCATTTCGGTAAATACGCCTAAAAGAACAAATATTCTTTGAGCTCTCATTAGGTAACAATTAGCTCGTTCATTTACATTCAGACATTTTCTCTTTTCAGATTCGGGAAGAGAAACGGAGGAAGATTGAGTGACATGTTCAGGCCAAGCGGTGAGTGTAGACTTGGTGTATGGTAGTGTAGTAGTGAGTGTATATTTGGTGTATGGTAGTGTCTAGATTTGGTGTATGGTAGTGTGTAGATTTGGTGTATGGTAGTGTGTAGATTTGGTGTATGGTAGTGTGTAGATTTGGTGTATGGTAGTGTGTAGTAGTGAGTGTAGACTTGGTGTATGGTAGTGTAGTAGTGAGTGTATATTTGGTGTATGGTAGTGTGTAGTGAGTGTAGATTTGGTGTATGGTAGTGTAGTTGTGGTGAGTGTAGATTTGGTGTATGGTAGTGCGTAGATGTGAGTGTATATTTGGTGTATGGAATTGTAGTAGTGAGTGTATATTTGGTGTATGGAATTGTAGTAGTGAGTGTATATTTGGTGTATGGTAGTGTATTAGTGAGTGTGTATTTGGTGTATGGTAGTGTGTAGTAGTGAGTGTAGACTTGGTGTATGGTAGTGTGTAGTGAGTGTAGATTTGGTGTATGGTAGTGTAGTAGTGAGTGTAGACTTGGTGTATGGTAGTGTGTAGTAGTGAGTGTAGACTTGGTGTATGGTAGTGTTGTAGTGAGTGTATATTTGGTGTATGGTAGTGTGTAGTGAGTGTAGATTTGGTGTATGGTAGTGTAGTTGTGGTGAGTGTAGATTTGGTGTATGGTAGTGCGTAGATGTGAGTGTATATTTGGTGTATGGAATTGTAGTAGTGAGTGTATATTTGGTGTATAGTAGTGTATTAGTGAGTGTATATTTAGTGTATGGAATTGTAGTAGTGAGTGTATATTTGGTGTATAGTAGTGTAGTAGTGAGTGTATATTTGGTGTATAGTAGTGTAGTAGTGAGTGTATACTTGGTGTATGGTAGTGTGTAGAGGTGAGTGTAGACTTGGTGTATGGTAGTGTGTAGTGAGTGTAGACTTGCTGTATGGTAGTGTAGTAGTGAGTGTATATTTGGTGTATGGTAGTGTAGTTGTGGTGAGTGTATATTTGGTGTATGGAATTGTAGTAGTGAGTGTATATTTGGTGTATGGTAGTATATTAGTGAGTGTATATTTGGTGTATGGAATAGTAGTAGTGAGTGTATATTTGGTGTATAGTAGTGTAGTAGTGAGTGTATATTTGGTGTATAGTAGTGTAGTAGTGAGTGTATATTTGGTGTATGGTAGTGTGTAGTAGTGAGTGTAGATTTTGTGTATGGTAGTGTAGTAGTGAGTGTATATTTGGTGTATAGTAGTGTAGTAGTGAGTGTGTATTTGGTGTATGGTAGTGTGTAGTAGTGAATGTAGATTTTGTGTATGGTAGTGTAGTAGTGAGTGTATATTTGGTGTATAGTAGTGTAGTAGTGAGTGTAGATTTTGTGTATAGTAGTGTAGTAGTGAGTGTATATTTGGTGTATAGTAGTGTAGTAGTGAGTGTGTATTTGGTGTATGGTAGTGTAGTAGTGAGTGTAGATTTTGTGTATGGTAGTGTAGTAGTGAGTGTATATTTGGTGTATAGTAGTGTAGTAGTGAGTGTATATTTGGTGTATAGTAGTGTAGTAGTGTGTGTATATTTGGTGTATAGTAGTGTAGTAGTGAGTGAAGACTTGGTGTATGGTAGTGTAGTAGTAAGTATATATTTGGTGTATAGTAGTGTAGTAGTGAGTGTAGACTTGGTGTATGGTAGTGTGTAGTAGTGAGTGTAGATTTAGTGTATGGTAGTGTGTAGTAGTAAGTGTAGATTTAGTGTATGGTAGTGTGTAGTAGTAAGTGTAGATTTAGTGTATGGTAGTGTGTAGTAGTGAGTGTAGACTTTGTGTATGGTAGTGTGAAGATTTGGTGTGTGGTAGTGTGTTGTGGTGAGTGTAGATTTGGTGTATGGCAGTGTGTAGATTTGGTGTATGGTAGTGTGTAGATTTGGTGTGTGGTAGTGTGTAGCGGTGAGTGTATATTTGGTGTATGGTAGTGTGTGGATTTGGTGTATGGTATTGTGTAGTAGTGTGTGAAGATTTGGGGTATGGTTGTGTGTAGCAGTTTCTATCATCGTACTTTGAAGATTTCTTAGAGATTTCGACGCGAATGTAAAAAATGAAGAAATATTTGTAATCGAACAGCAAGTTTGCCGTACATACATTTATTGAAAAAAAAATTAGGGCTGGTACTGATTACATTTGTGTGTGATTAATCGGAGAAAAATATTAAAACGATTAATTTCGACTAATTATATTTTATAACGCGCTTATAAATACCGGTGAGTTGCGAGTAATTACTTTGTAAAATTGGTTGAGTAGTTGTAATTCAATGGATCTCAAATTTTGTGACTTAACACAGTTAATTCTTTATGCTTTGCCAGAAATAAGGAAGAAAAACTTGTTTGTTTACATATGCATTACTAAATAAATAATTAATGATATACGAGAGAAAAGTATAAAAGTCAGTCGCGTCGCTAGGGGGGTGCGGTGGGGGCGGACCGCTCCGGGAGACACCAACCCTAATGACGCCTCTGATGAAAGTAACAACATTTTTTTGAAAAAATTTGGGGAAAAAAATAGTTGAATTGCATTTGAATTTCAATCGATCAAATTAAATGTATTCTATTAAAATCTTTGACGATTAATCGATTAATAGTTATTTAATTTACGCTGGCTTTAAAAACATTAATGTATTTTTGTCAATCTTCACCACCAAAACATGCATAAAAACAGCAAAAGCAAAATACAAACATAATCTTGACAGAAATGTTTAAGTTTAATTCATCTCAATAGCAAAATGTCTTATCTAATTTCTCTTTAAAAAATATTTTATTCTAAACTCTCTAACAAAATTTTTTATCTCCTAAAATTTTTTTCTTCAAAACTCTCTAACAAAATGTTTTTTTTTAAATTCCAGGTGACGAATTCGGAGACTACAGCGCCAACTGGGGTGACTTCTAGATGACATCAGCCGATGACGTCATCTGATGCCACTGACCAAAAGGTCACCGGACGGTCGGAGTGGTGAATTTTAGAATGAATATAAAAATATCCAATTAGTTCTACCTTGATTTTTAAAAAAATACTGTCATTATCGCATTTTGGTTTTGTCGGAAAGAAATGATTTTAAATTGATTTGAAATAATAATAAAAATTATTGTGTTATTTTATATTGAGGATTTTTGTATTGTTTTTATAACAATCGATGTTGTTTTAGACCAGGGGTATCCAAACTACGTCCCGCGGGCCAGATGCGGCCCGCGAGGCCCTCTCATCCGGCTACTGTAGATCTTTTAATCTATAAAAAAATGCTATTCATACCTGTAGTTTGCCACAAATATTAGTAGTTGGCCCCCAAAACAGATGTTTGACCGTTAATGCGGCCCTTCGGGAGAAAAAATTGGAGACTCTTTAGACCAAGGAATTTCATCCTTATGTTGCCACTCGAGTAGGAACTGTAATGAAGAGTGCGGCGTCCTAGAGAATACGTGCTTGTTGATCGGTTCTTTAAGATAAATGAGATGTGGAGCCCCATCTCCCCCACCCCCCACGCATTTGTTTTTGACACAATAGTATGACCTAAGTGCAGTCAGTGGAGAGTTCTAATAACTTGTTTGACGTGGGACGTGGTGGTCGAGAGGTAGCGCTCTCGACTGTCACACTGATGGTCACGAGTTCGAATCCACACGAAAGTGAGGATTTGTTCTCGGGGCCTGAGGAGTCCCCGAGTCACACAGCTCCGAATGGGTACCTAACTAGACAATAGTTAGGCGGCTGGGGTAATGCGTGGAACCCCTATAGCCGTGGCCTGTGACCGCTGCATCACTTGCCAACAGATCATCTCTCATGGTCTGTGGACGCAATGATCTTCTGCATAGAAGGAGCGTCTTTATATCTAAGATAAGATAAGATAAGATAAGACGTCACCAAATGTGCGCCAGGGCTTTCAAGCCGCAGGTCACCCTCACAGCTAGGAGCGAAGAGAGACGAGCAAGGGGAAAGGGAGGGGAGGACAATGAAGAAGCAATCAACGCCATCGTCAATTGAGGACGGACGGATACCAGGCTTGTCCATAGGAATGTTTTTCCCATGGGGAACGTCCCATGGGATGGGACAGGCATAAATGCCATGGTGTTGTATGGGATGGGACAGCCTGCAGATACCACATACACGTACACATACGTTTACGAATTACCTTTCTTATTCCATATGCAAGAACAAACTCATACACATTTTCGTTCTTCCCATCCGGAATTCGGGCGTGGCATTGATTGCCTGAAGAAACAAACCAGGAAAGACATATATTTATCAATATTTAAACTCTGATAAAAATAGAGGACTGAACACAAACTATAGATAAGCGTGTATAGAAAGATCGTCTGCAACAGATAAGATTTGCAACCTTGATCATATGAGTGTGAGAGAATTCACAATTTCAGGCGTTGTTTTCTTATAAAGATGCTGGACACAGTTCACACTTGCAGCACATTTAAGAGATGCAAGATCTGGTCAAAGGTTTGTCCTTTCTCGGAGCGGAAAATGTTAAATCTCGTGACAACATGCTACTTACTCTACATTTAGACAAGGTTTTAGTAAATAAAGACTTTCAGCATAAACAAGTAATAAAAATTTCAAAAGTTTCAGTTTAAAAAAAAAAAAGAAGACTTTCAGCATAAACTAGTAATTTAAAAAAAATCAAAGTTTTAGTAAAACAAAGACGTTCTGCATAAACCAGTAATAAAAACTCCAATCAGTATATAAATGCAATTACCGAGAAAGAATTCCCGAATTTTTTATGCAAGGTAAATCACTCTAGATTACTTAAAAAATCATTTCAAAAGATTCTGAAAGTAAACAAAACAATTGCTATCGACAAATTGTTGTTAAAATTACGGAAGTCAAACGAGAAGAGTTTTTTGATAAAATTCCTTCACCTTCTTCAACCTTGTTCTAAATATTATAAGTTATTGGTTGACGTTTGTTTCAACCCGATAGATGGTTGCCGAGAAATTGATAAAATACTGATATTTTTTCGGGTTCTTTGGATTTTACAGGAAATCCAGTAAACCTTTTCGGTCATTTTTTTTGAGTCCATGCACATCCTTGGGACCTCCTTAAGATAATTGCAAAAGACCTGGTATGGTTCAGGAGGAGTAGCTGTTCAAAGATTGAACAGACAGGATGGACATTTCAAATATATTAACTAGGGCTGTAATTGATTAATTTAAATTTAATCGTTTGCTTTAAAAAAAAATTACCGAGTAATTAATCGATAATTTTGATTAAAGCTAAAAATAAAGATGTATGACGTCATTAACCTGAAAATTTCAAGGGAAGTGACAAAAAACAGGCAATTGACAGTTTTTGTTTTATTGAGTTATTTCCCCTGTCTCAAAGACATAAAAAAATATAACAATATTGTGAACTAAAATTGTTTTGAAAAGCAACACAAAAATAAATAAATCAAAGTTATGCATACTATGGAAAAAAACTGCATATTAACAATGGAAAATATGGCTAGGTCTCATTTCTCAAGTCAAGACATGTTTTTGTTACATAAAGGTCCAATTAGTTGTAATTTCCGAAGCCCTAATAGAAACGCATATGGATATTGTTTTTTAAAAAGCTATACTATAGTCATATTTAGCATTTTAAAGTTATGTAGTAGTTTTTGTCTTGGTCCAGTAAGTTAACTAAAAGTACACAAATAATTCTAACATTTGATGGGATAAGGGATAACTGGATATCAGGATATTTTATACGTATCTAAAGAATTTGTTCCAACTGAATACACCCAATATTTCTATTAATAGATTTAATAATAATCATAATAAATTGATAATTTATTTAGCGCTGTACCCCAGTTTTAAAAAAAAATTGGGCTTAAAGCGTTTTACATCAACATTATAATAAACATAAAAGCTTATTATTAATGGTTTCAATAAACATTCATATCCTAACAACCACATTAATGAGAGTACGGTACACATAAGCTACGTTTATCGTTAAAGAAATGTTTCCATGATTTTGAAGGTTAAGTGTGAAGAGTTGTGTCTTAAGTGAATTCTTGAATGCCTCAGTATTTGGGGAAAAAATCAGCCATATGAAAAGCCCTATATTACTTATATTAGACAGATTTTGGGCAGTGTGTATGTGTGTGTAGGGGGTGCATTTTAAACATGCCTAGAATATTATTTAATCTCTAAACTCTGTCTAGCAGTACAGCTCATTAGATCTTTTGATGCTATTTTTGAAACAACAAAAACAATAAACGCTAGAACAAAAATAAAGTTCAAACTAGTGAACGGTGATTAGAGAGTGCAGTCCAGTCATCAATGATAAATGACGTCATTGAAAGTTACACAGCATTAAAAAAAAAGATATATAATGGTCTTTTGACAGCAGGATATGTTTAGGAAATTTTTAATATCTTTTGGAAGATAGGTAGGGGGCCGTCATGCCCCAGAGGGGAGGAGGGGGTGTAAGAAAGTGTGACAGTTTGTGATGGGGGGGAGGTGTCACGGTGTTTTATATTAATTTTTATTTTTCGTAATTGTGATGTACTTTAGGGGGAGGGGCGGAGATTTGTGACAGTTTGTGACAAGGGAGAGTGGGCAGTTGAAAATGGTCAAAAATAGCGTGACGTTCTTTATGAAAGGCCCTTAGAGTAAAATAAATTCTGTCCAATGTTTAGTATCTTTTGGAAGATATTTAATGTAAAAATTATTTTGTCCAATGTTTAGTATCTTTTGGAAGATATTTAGTGTAAAATTTACTCTGTCCAATGTTTAGTATCTTTTGGAAGATATTTAGTGTAAAATATACTCTGTCCAATGTTTAGTATCTTTTGGAAGATATATAGTGTAAAATATATTCTGTCCAATGTTTAGTATCTTTTGGAAGATATTTAGTGTAAAATATACTATGTCCAATGTTTAGTATCTTTTGGAAGATATTTAGTGTAAAATATACTATGTTTCTTTTAATAGTTCATCATAAAGAAGGATCGATATGATCTCTGTGAAAGTGTTAAGGCGGCACGAAAGCAAAATACCTGAACAGAAAACTAGGCAGAAAAGTGTGCTTCTCACATTGATAATAAAAATGTAATGCACGTAGCAGCTGAGAATGATCTTATGAACATGTTGATGTTGTCATTAGTGTCGAGGTGAGAATCCCTGAGTGTGCGTCACTGAGGCGTGAGAAAAGGGGAGGGGTGTTTAAGGTGGATCTAGAGATGGGATGGTGTCAAAGCGGAGGTCAGTGGTCAGTTAGCGTGTGCTTTCTTCTAGAAGTAGACAAGGCTATTGTGTAATATGGTCAGAGAATGTATCTGGGAGAATTGGCAACGAATCTTTTGTCAAAGTCTTAGAATGGATAACTGAATCAGGTAAGGAGATTAAAAACAGTGTAACTTGGAGGGACTCGTGTGTACTTCAATATATTAAAAGCATGACATCATATGCAGTTTTTCCCGTTTTTCACACACATCAACACATTGAGTCAGTCACCATGAAATTTTAGTGTTCATGCCCACTCCTGTGTTCAAGTTGTTGAAAATAAGCATTCACAGATTCAGAAAATCCCTTAAGGCCCGTGCATTGATTTCACCTATTAGTCGAACTGGACCCTTAAAACTGTGAACAGAAGTAAAATTAATGTCAGAAAGAGAGAGAGGCAAGTTTATAATAACATACTTAGAAGTAACTTTAAAAAAATTTCTCTTCATGATGTTAAGAAGTCATAATAAGGTCATAACGGAGAGAGTCAAAGAAGTGTTCATGTTTATGGTGTGTGTAAAATCATTTACTTTTGTAATAAAAGCTTTGATAGCAGTGGGCCTACAAATAAATAAACGAACATTGAAAAGATATACAAAAATATTGTATGTCTTTATTTAAATGTAATACTTTGTTGTTATTGTTTTGTCTATATCAGTATTAGAGAACTTAATAAAGAATGTGCAAATTAAAAAAAACTTTAAAAAACTAATAAAAGTATGTTTTATTCGAACCTTGTTTTAATTAATTATTAATTGAAATTGAATTTTCAGAGTTTAAAAGTGCAATCTAAAATTTCAAAAAATTAAAATAAAATATAAATCAATACCGTTTTTTTTTTTAAAAGTCTCTCTATATATATTATTCTCCTCATGGTCCAACCATGCCGGACACTAAGCAAGCTGTCTAGCCCCACCGACCAATCAGCTGGCAAGAAAAGGTAGTTCATAGGGTTGGGGTGGGGGTCATCGAGACCAACGATGTTTTCAATTCAGTTCAATTCCTTTATTATTTCAGAACAACATAATTTATTCGTAGTTCAGTGGTTATTATATTCACATAGCACGCGGAAGGTCGTAGGTTCAATCCCCAGCTAAGACATTAATTTTTGTAATTGTTAAATATGTTTGTGTTTGTGTCGTTCATGTCCCACTTTCTTTTCGAACATGACTTCGCAACACGGCTGTAAATTCGCGTTGTCCTGATTTCTTTGTGATGTAGTTTTTGTCCGTTCTCCCCCGCATCTTAATTTCTTTGCACTATTTATTAGCAAGTCTGCGGCGTATGCTACGCCATGAGCAGCATCTAGTATATATATATATATATA
>MUZC01003706.1:35420-58136 GCA_002072015.1 Radix auricularia
TTTAATCTAACTACAAGTGGTTTGTGGTCACTGAAATAGGACTCATAAATGAAACATTCTAAATTGTAATCAGCTAATCGCCCAAATACTCCGTCAATTGTTGTTTGATAGATCGTAGTTGCCAATCTTGGTGAAAGTAGTTGAATGTTGAAACTTGTTTCGAAAAAGTTTTCAATTTCTGCCCCTGGGCCGCTAAGATCTTGATTGAAGTCACCACAAATGATGACGTAAAACTCTCTAAACTTTTACACATATTCTAATGACGTCAACAAAAAAAAACTAATACTTTTGATAATACTAAGACTTCCGGCAATGGCGGCCGTTGCCTGCGTCAGTGTTATCTCTCGATTCGCAAAGTTTTTTGGTAGTTTTAACAGGGTTTTTTAACGGATCGAGTAACTGAGTGTTGATGCACAAATGGCAGGTCAGGACATACAAAAAACATATATACATCATGGGTCTAGGACTTATGGATGCTGAGATCTAGGGTGATGACAGACGGACGGACGGACAAAATGGGTGCAATAGCGCATTCGACTTCTCGAAAATGCGCTAAAAAATAGATTCATCCATTAAATTAAATTAAAAATGAAAGGCAGTTATAAATTTAAAAAATTGAATTTGCTCTACAGCTTCGCTATAAGAATTGATAGACGGGTTAGTTTGTAAATGATATGACACTAATCACTAGAGATAGCGGGATCGAATCCCGCTGCCTTCAATTTTTTTTTTTTTTTTAATTTCATTTATTTATTTTTTTAAAATCACAATGAGTGCTGCTGATAATTTTAGCTATTATTCTGAAAAGCAGATATGTTTATTAAATCTTAGGGGTCTACCTTTATTCATTTTTGCCAAAACGAAGTTTTTGATACTGATACTTATAATAAAGTTATAATTATACTGATATGTTTACAAGTTCTAGATGACATGTGAATAATTATGACTCACAAAAAACTTCGGCTTTGACTTGCAATAATAATTGTTAATTTTTCAATAGTTAAATAAATTTTGCACACGGCCAACCTTTATGAATGAAACAACGAGAACAAAGCAATACTAATACACCAATAGTAATAGTCATAGTAGAGTCAAAATGAAGTTAAAAGGATAAATGAAATGGTTTCCAGTGACAAATTATTTTACATTCGTGCGATTGTGCGCGAATCGTTTCTTGAGGGTTTTCATTTACTGCTTTACTTTACGTTATGCTAAATTTTAGTACTCGGCATGGGCATCACTTACACAAGTATAGACTATGGTATAGTATAGCAAAATTGACATATTTATAATCTATTTAAATAATTTATTTAAATTAGTTTAGATTTTAGAATTAATGCACACAAATAAGCCTCGATCTATTAATGTCGTATTATAATATAAATGCGTATACAATATAAAGAAGAGTTTGTTAAGATATTATTGCGACTTAATTCTTTCCAAGTGGCTACAGCAAAGAGTGGTGTATGTCATAACGCTAGCAACATCCCGCCGGATCGTCTGCTGTTATGACATGTCATAGCACTAGTTTCCTGACTAGCGCTACGACATGTCGTAACGCAAGCAACATCCGGCTGGGTCGTCTGCTGCTACGACAAAGTCGTAGCGCTAGCCACATCCAAACTAATTACTAAGTTACTAAGCATACTTACTACTTATACTCTATACTCAATATATACAGTACTATACTAACTACTAACTATACTCACTATACTACTATACTCACTATACTATACAATTACTATTTATACTATAATTATAAATACATATAACCTATAAATATAATTTATACTATAATAAACTATAATTTAAGTTTTTTTAGGATATGTATATGTAGCTCAAACCCTATTTGAACAGAAAAAACGGGCATGGGGGAACGTGTGCCATGCAAAAGTCAATTATTCTGGCGAGTTGACGATTGAAAAATAATATGTTTTTTTAAAATAAATTCCATTTTATCATCATTGTTTACTCCGTAGCTTTATAATTTTATTATTAATTTCAATACGCGAGTTGACCGGCATCACACATAAGAGAGGTAAACATGACGTCACAACGGACAGGGCGATGCGTTGGTTTTTTAAACTAATGAAAAATACCTCGCTAACTTTAACGAACGATTGAACCGGTCCTCTTATTTAGAACAGTGAACTACAAGTCCTCAAAATTAAAAATAAAAAAAAAGAAAATTAACCATCACTGTTTAATTAATTCTTTGGAATTTAAAAAAAAAATGCCTTGAACTGAAGGCAATGCGGAAAGAGCTGAACGCAAGCGGGGGAAGCGGGCTTTGATGCCAATCCGACGCCAGGCGACAACATTCTCTTGTTAGTTCTCAAAACATAAGGGGTATATGGAGGAGCCGTTAACCGATTAACCGGTCTTTTTTTAACAGTTAGCCAGTGCTCAAAAACGAGCGGTCTTAACAACCTTAGTATCAACTGGGTGAATGATTCCCAATGGGTAAAATGAATTGTTTATATAGTGGCGCAATCACTAGAATAAATTCGCCAACCTTAAATACTTAATTTTCATTGGCCTATTTTTTGCGTCTCAATAGCCTGTGGGCAAATGATTTTGTGTAACAATTGCATGATAGTATTGTAATTAGTAATTAGCCTATACTTTATTGATAAGTATCAGGCGCTGGTATTCTGGAATTTTAACTGTCACTTGAGCTAAGACAATTGTAAGTCGTCATAGTTTAAAAATAAACTTAATTATCTTATTGTATTATAAAATAACTTTCCTCAACAAACACACAAATTACTATGTAACAAAATTAATTCAGCAAACAAGCAGATAGTAACAATAAAGTCCCTATTTTAAAATATGCATTGAACCAAAGCCAAAGTATTTTAATTAAAAAATTATTGTTTCCAAAGTATTCTTTAAAAATGTATTAAAATAAACTAAATTAATGTGTACATTTTCAATGTAGGAGTTTTGTAAAAAATTAGAAGGTATGTCATCTTTCCGTCTACTAGAGATGATAGATTTATCTTTTTAGCTTGCAGCTCTTCATGTGGCTTGTGAGACCAATCCTCCATAAGAAACAACACAATTGTACACTATTGATTAAGCTTAAAAATTATAACATTTCTCACTTCTAGAACTTTTGAGATTATCAGAAACCAACCTTATTCTGTTCCCTTAATGTGCACAGTCCTATAGGCCACAATAAAGATAAATATAGAAATTTATCTACTATTTAGAATTAGCCTACCGTGAAAGAATTAGTAATTAGTCTGTGGGTGAAATATGATGAAGTGGGGTAGGACTGCAATCAGGCGAGGCAGAGAAATATTGAATTGTTACTGAAAAATGTGGGAAACAAAAATAAAACAGTAAAATATGTAAACAAATAGAAGTATGAACATAAAGAAAAACTTGTCTACATGGTAGCTGATGTCTTCTTAGACTACACACTGCAGACAAGATGTAATCATTTTGGGTGGCATATACTCTCTGTATCCAATTACTTCAAGTCGGATTTCACAGCATCCAAAGAGTCTTTTTAGATGGCATATTGTATATGTGGTTGAATGACTACATAAAAAAATGAAAGACCAACGTAATATAATCAGTCACACTTGGGTGTTGCACTTGTCTCTATTCTGTTTCTCTTGGATGAAACAAAGAATTGTGAAAAATTGAAACCCTTGTCATTTTGAATTGACCTAACAGTTTTTTGAGGAGAGGCTTGATTCCCTGAGGTGGTTGTCAGGGGTATGAGAATCACTGTGTGTTAAAGCGGTTTGACTGCGGGTGAATGTCTCGTGACTTAGTTCACAGCTAGCTCACGTGGATGATTGTGTTGTGAGCGATGTTCACGTGGGGCATGGATCAGATGACTGAGTCCATGCAAGGGCAGTGCATACTGGTATATAACTGAGGTGTGTGTGAATGTAGGGGGCACAGATAGGTACACAGAGACCGGGCGGTGGTAACCGGGCCTGGCTGTGAGATAGAGGTACATAGACTACAGAGAGAGAAAGTCTGTACCTGCGCTTATTTGTATATGTACGGTCATCCACGACAATAAAGATGTTAGTGCATGACAAGGACTTATGTCGTTTCATTTGGTACGAGTGGACAAAAGGAGAGTGGGGCTAGGACCCTAAGAAAACGACTACTGACAGTGGTTTGTGACAGTCATGTTATTTGGAGCATTATGGGGTAATAGCCCATAACTTAAGTGCAATTTTAATTAACCATTAAATAATTTCTGTACAATTAATTTTAAATTCCCCTTGATGTCTTTTGTTTATAGGTTGAGATCTCAGAAGATGATCGTTTGCCAGGAGTTGTCTACATAGGACATGTGCCACATGGATTTTTTGAAAAACAGCTCTTTGAATATTTCTCACAGTTTGGAAAAGTTCTTAAAGTTAAATTATCAAGATCCAAAAAGGTAATACACTGGTTAAATTTACTGTTACTGGAATAGGTAGTTATTCTGTCAGTGTCCCTCCACGCCTGAAATCTTATTTTTTTCACCTCCTTATTTCATCTTACATATTCTTATCCTTGTGCTTTTTACTCTCAACTTGATACGGAGTCTACACAAAAAAAGGTACAGTTTTTAAAAAAAATAATTTAAAAAAAAAAAGCTGTGTGGACATAAAATGATGTGGATTGTGAGATGGCCCTTTGAAAATTTAAACATTTTATCAGTGGAATTAGCACTAAGCACATTTAAATGATAATAAAGAAAAATGAGATTTATTCTGTAATGAATAATCAGAAAAGGTGTAATATAGGTATAGTTATTAAATTAGCAAAAAATTTATGAATGAATGTCTCTAATGTCTCAATTCTTTTCTTTGGTTTCACTTTCAGAGTGGTAAGTCTAAAGGATACGCGTTCATCAAGTTTAAATATTCAGCTGTGGCAAAGACTGTTGCCGACACGTGTCACAACTACCTCTTCTTCAACAAACTTTTAAAGTGTGAGTAACATTTGTTGCATTTGTTCATGTTGAAGATAGTCATCATTGACACAGCATAAGCTGGGATCATTCTATAAATTTTTTAAAAGTTAAATTATTTTGATAGCTTCCCTTGTGCTAAAGGTTGTTGATTTACCATTTTGTGTATAAAATACAAGTGGGCGCTAATCATGAGGATAGTAATTTGTAGGATGTATTGTGGAATATATAATTTTGTTACCTCCCGTTACGTTTTTAAAAACGGCAATACCTTTATTAAATACCCGTGTAATATTGAAATTATGTTTAATAATTCCATATCAACATCTTATGCTATAGCCCAACATGGTAACACCATAAAATAAATACATTTCATTTGGTATCATTGCTGCAGGTGAGTACAAGCCCATGAGTGAGATCCACCCCAACACATTCTTCACCTACAAGTGGAAGCCCAACAAAAAACCCAAGAGGATTCACAACACGGCCAGGCCAAGGGCCAAGGTGGTCGAATCACTGAGAAGATCCACCAGGAAACAGGCCCAAAAGTTGGCCAAACTCAATGTCAAACTGGAAGATGTCATGGTGAGTTGGTGTCATTTAGTGGATGTCAGACTAGATGTCATGGTCAGTTGGTGTCATTAAGTGGATGTCAGACTAGATGTCATGGTCAGTTGGTGTCATTTAGTGGATGTCAGACTAGATGTCATAGTCAGTTGGTGTCATTTAGTGGATGTCAGACTAGATGTCATGGTGAGTTGGTGTCATTTAGTGGATGTCAGACTAGCTGGCATGGTCAGTTGGTGTCATTTAGTGGATGTCAGACTAGATGTCATGGTCAGTTGGTGTCATTTAGTGGATATCAGACTAGATGTCATGGTCAGTTGGTGTCATTTAGTGGATGTAAGACTAGATGTCATGGTGAGTTGGTGTCGTTTAGTGGATGTCAGACTAGATGTCATGGTCATTTAATGTCATTTAGTGGAGAGTGGGAGTGATATCAGAGATTCTAACACTGTCTGACACATTAGTACATAATTTGGAGATCTTCTCCTACCTATAGCTGAATCGAAGGAATAAAGAAATAAATTATTTCTTACACAATGTGTGTGCTATGAAAATAATTATTTCTTATTTAAACCAATGTATAATTAAATTCTCCTGAATAAATAAAGTAATACAAGAACTCTAAAAGTGAACGTGTACAATAGTGCAATGTAAAACAAATCGAAGTTGCTGCCCCTTGTATATTTTAATTTAGAAACAACCCAAAAAAACTGTTTGTTATTGGATCATTGACAGTCAATTTAAATGAGATAACTAGGAGATGGCCAGATATAGGGATTTCCACAACTATTTGGTTTTGCTAAATACCTGTTAGTGGCAGACCCGAATGGGATCCAGATATCAATTGTGATTTGATTTGCAAATTTAAAAATAAAAATTTTGCTTGTCTTACCTGTTACAATCTTATTAAGTCTTATAAATTTTAAACTGGAGTCTATTGTGAATATTACAATTTTACAAAATAAGACTCAAATTGTCACCTAGTAACAGCAAACACCCCAGCTAAATGTCACAAAGTAACACTCCAGCTAAATGTCACAAAGTAACACTACAGCTAGATGTCACAAATAACACTCCAGCTAAATGTCACAAAGTAACACTCCAGCTAAATGTCACAAAGTAACACCCCAGCTAAATGTCACAAAGTAACACCCCAGCTAGATGTCACAAAGTAACACCCCAGTTAAATGTCACAAAGTAACACCCCAGCTAAATGTCACAAAGTAACACCCCAGCTAAATGTCACAAAGTAACACTCCAGCTAAATGTCACAAAGTAACACTCCAGCTAAATGTCACAAAGTAACACTCCAGCTAGATGTCATGATGTATTTTTACTGGTCAGAGTTTGTATTGTTGACTCACCATGAATCTGACATCTGAAATGACAAAAGATAATTTAGCCATATGGACAAGGTGGGGCTGGAAGTGAATACAACAAACAAAATTATTCCACATGTAATGATGATGTCATCTTCATGTTTCTTTTTCTCTCTTCATTTCAGGATGTGCCTGTGATAAAGGAAAAATAAAATTGTAATTTGAATACTTATTTGTTGTTTATTATATTTTGTGTTTGTTTTGTTTTCTTGAAAAATCTGAAAGCTTTTGTTGAGCTGATTTGAAAGATCAACTATAACTATAACCGACTTGGACATTAGACTTAATTTAAAGGTGTTCAACTGTCAAGATTGTGTTCAACTATCAAGATTGTGTTCAACTGTCAAGATTGTTCAACTGTAATAGACTTAGACATTAGACTTAATTCAAAGATGTTCAACTGTCAAGATTGTGTTCAACAATAATAGAGACAAATAAATTGAAATAAAGAGATACGCACATCTTTCACTAAACCATTCGGATAATGTCTACTTAGTTTATGTGAAATCATTACTTTAACTTTATACTGTGCTGGGGAAGTGCAAGTCATTACTTCAAAGTAATATATTAGATACACACACTGTTTTGTTTCAAAGCAGCTTTATCAATGTCAGTTATAACTATTACCAATTGTACTGCAGAGAATTAATTAACAGATTTGTGGTCGCTGTTATTTAATTTCGAGGTGCAAGAGTGGGATAAGCGTTTTCCAGGGTAAATCTTTTAGTATTAGAGATCTCACTTAACTGAATGGCTGTGGTACATCTCAGCTGCAAGCCTCTATACCGGGCCTTCCATCTTCTGAGGACTAATTACATGTGATGTTGTGTCTCAAGTAATAGCCAAGACAACAGAGACAATCTTTCTCATTAAGCCTGAGACTTGGACCTGTGGGATTAACAACATTTTTCTGATATTTTTCTTCACTTCCACTGGACTCAATTTTGGGAACTCTCCTGTCAATATTGATGTCAATACCTCCTTCATCAATACCCCCACCACATTACACTATCCTATATGATAAAGGCAGTTGTCTGTGCGGTTGTGTTGTGTTAGAAATGAAATTACAAATAATCAGTAGTTACATGTCATTGTCAGTAATGACTGCTGTAACTGTAATATTAGGCCGTACAGGAGACACCCATGGGTAATTTGAACTGGGCTTGTCACACTGCTACATGACAGATCGCCAGATGTCATGTTGCTACATGACAGCTCGCCACACGTCATACTGTCCTCATTCTGCCACATGTCATTTTGATTGCTCTATGTCCGAATTCCCTTCCTTTTTTGTGAACCATTACCCACCAGGTCGTGAGGCATGACCCGCCAACTGAACCAAAGGTCAAGGTTACGTGGCCACTGGAAGGTGGTCAAATTCAAGGTCGGAAAGCGAATTTGACGGGACCGCCACAACTGTCTGTTGTCACATGCAGGAAGTGACAGATTCTGTCAAAGTTGTGGATTTACGTTGACGCCTGATTGCCGAGTGCGGTCGTAAAGTTGGGATCGTGAACCAAACACAGAAGTTTGACCTGCTGTGTAGGTTGATGTAGCTCAGAGCTGTTGGAAACTTGGCCCATAAAGCCGTGAGAAAATGTCAGGTGACGAGATGGCTCTTTGATGGCCTGGACCCGGAACAACATGGCCAAACAATGGGGGCCATAAAAAAATTTGGCTTGGGCCACACAGTGAAAGGGAAATAGCCAGATTGATGGATTAGAGGACCAATCTCAAAATATCTTTGAAATGTGCCACGAATTTCCGTTTTCCTACGGCTTGGTGCTAGCAATGTTGCTACCTCTTGGTGCTACCAATGTTGCTACCTCTTGGTGCTACCAATGTTGCTACCTCTTGGTGCTACCAATGTTGCTACCTCTTGACGTCCCAAATCCATCAATGTCGTTGCTACCCCTTATCATGACAACAAGGTAGCTCCAAGCGGAATGCCTGCTCGGCTGGCGTTCTGCGAGGCACCGGTTCGAATCCATGTGAAGCCGAAGACTTCTTCCCGGGGCTCAGGGACTTAGTTCAATAAGCTTCTGAGATTCTGTCACAATCCACTCATAACCGCGGCCTGTGAACGCTGCGCCATTGGCCAACAGAAAGTGGGACGCACGAATTTTCTGCAATAGGAACAATAAAAAAGATGCACACAAATTCCAGGTAACCTCATTCCCTCATGATTTCACTACGGGCCCAGTGTTAAAATCCTAACAAACCCACGCGAAATATGTAAGTGTAACAGTGTTTCACTGTTAGTACTGTTAGTTTCAATGTCCATCACTGTTTATACTTGAACTATGATTGTACATGTAAAATCTCCACACAGGCACAAATCCATCATTGTTTGTACCTGTAATTTTTTTACCTGTACAATGTTTGTACCTGTATATTGTAACTGTAATATGTTTCTACATGTAGAATGTTTGTACATGCACTATGAACGTGTACTATGTTTGTACATGTACTATGTTTGTACATGTACTATGAACCTGTACTATTTTTGAACATGTACGATGAACCTGTACTATGTCTGTACATGTAGATAGTAATTTTAATAGCAGTCTGATTCTTCTAGAACCCCCCCCCCCCCGACACACACATTACGTTTCATTATTTCCCCTAGTTACCCCATGGCACCAACTAGGCGCTAGGGTGGGTNATAATGAGACTGTCTGTTGTGATAATAATACTTTCTGCTAGGAGGCTTTTAACAAATAAATCCTGATTACTGACGCGCTGTGCTGGGTATACTTTATAAATGAAGACTTTAGTGAGAGAAAAAAAAACATTTGGGGGTAAGAGCGTACAACCGCGAGGTAAGCACGTGAGGGATCAGATTACAGCGGCCATCACTCACAAGTCTTACCGGGCAGGTGAGGGAAAGAAGGGGAGATAGAGGGTTGTTGGAATCCGTCCTCGGAGAATGAACTTAACGTTCGTTATCTATAGTAAAACGGGCTGCCAAATCTGGGTAAAAAAATAGCTATGAAAACCCATGGTGGGCACATTTCAAGAATAAAAATAACAACAAATGATTTCTGTCTGCTCGCAAAGGACATGTTTGAATGCTTCCACAGGGACTCTCAAAGCGTCAGTCTGGGGCGACTTCGAATGAGGCTCAAATTTTAATGGAAATATTTTAATTGAGGCCCGCCATTAAGAAAGGAACATCGCTAAACATTTCCCATTATGAAACTCGAATTTTTTGTTAATTGTCAACCAGTCATTCTCAAACTTTTCAGGTTGACATGGTCCGTGCAAGGGCCGCAACTTGTTAAGACACAGTTCAAGAACAAACATCCTTACTTTAAAAATACAATACACATATATTTTATTAAAATAAAATCGTCTGTAGGCTTCCGCGGGTCGGATAGAAACAATGAGTGGGCCGCATTTTTCCCACCCCTGCTTGAACCGATCGTTCAGATGATATAAGGGCAATGATCCAATGATACACGCATATCTTCCAGGAAACTGAAGACAAATATTTAGTGGAAAAAAGCTATGTCAGGCAATGTTGGGTACAAAGTCATGTCAGGGAATACAGAGTACAAAGTCATTTCAGAGAATACAGAGTACAAAGTCATGTTAGGGAATACAGAGTACAAAGTCATGTTAAGGAATACTAAGTACAAAGTCATTTCAGGTAATACTAAGTACAAAGTCATGTCAGGGAATACTGGGTACAAAGTCATTTCAGGAAATACTGGGTACAAAGTCATTTCAGGGAATACTGGGTACAATGTCATGTCAGGGAATACAGAGTAAAAATTCATGTCATGGAATACAGAGTACAAAGTCATGTTAGGGAATACAGAGTACAAAGTCATGTTAGGGAATGTTGCGTACAAAGGCATGTTAGGGAATACAGAGTACAAAGTCATGTTAGGGAATACTAAGTACAAAGTCATTTCAGGTAATACTAAGTACAAAGTCATGCCTGGGAATACTGGGTACAAAGTCATTTCAGGAAATACTGGGTACAAAGTCATTTCAGGGAATACTGGGTACAATGTCATGTCAGGGAATACAGAGTAAAAATTCATGTCATGGAATACAGAGTACAAAGTCATGTTAGGGAATACAGAGTACAAAGTCATGTTAGAGAATGTTGCGTACAAAGGCATGTTAGGGAATACAGATTACACAGTTATGTCAGGGAATACAGAGTAAAAAGTCATGTCAGGGAATACTGGGTACAAAGTCATGTTAGGGAATACAGAGTACAAAGTCATGTCAGGGAATAAAGAGTACAAAGTCATGTCAGGGAATACCGAGTACAAAGTCATCTCATGGTATGTTGGCTACAAAGTCATGTCAGGGAATACAGAGTGCAAAGTCATGTTAGGGAATACAGAGTACAAAGTCATGTCAGGGAATACAGAGTACAAAGTCATGTCAGGGAATACCGGATACAACTTTTCAAACGATTCATTTATGTTTTTTTTATATTATCATTATTGTTACTATTATTATTTAGTCCATAAATAAAATACATTTTAAAAAGCATTTAGATTCTTTGAAATTAACAAGGATATGTCATTTTAAAATATAGAAGTGTTGAATTACAATGGACGTGTGTTGTTAACATACAGTCATGTAGAATTACAATGGATGTGTGTTGTGAACATAAAGTCATGTTGAATTACAGTGGATGTGTGTTGTTAACATACGGTCATGTTGAATTATCTAGGATATATGATTACAAAAATATAGAAATGTAGATCTATCATTAAGTACACATATGCCAAAGGTTTGCAATGTCACGGCCAAATTCACACATCAGGTAAGTGCATGTATCACAATCTTTATTTGCTGGAACATACACAAATTTTAGATTTAGAGAAAAAGATTCATTTCGCCAAAAATCAGCGTTTAGTTACTTTTTTTTCCTACCCGGTGAATTGCACACCTTCCTTGATTGCACACCTTCCTTCATTGCACTGGCACCGACTTAGATCACGAAGATGTTAGTGTAACCTGCACATTTAGCTTCACTTAACATTCTCCTGCGGACGCGCTGTTTCTTGATTATCATAATGAGACTGTCTGTTGTGATAATAATACTTTCTGCTAGGAGGCTTTTAACAAATAAATCCTGATTACTGACGCGCTGTGCTGGGTATACTTTATAAATGAAGACTTTAGTGAGAGAAAAAAAAACATTTGAAATAAAGACCATTCACTTCCAAACTTTGTGAGGTCACACTCCCGCCCACATCTGCTGATTACATGTACACGCAGGCGTTTATGAATTTTAACAGTGATGCAAGCCTCGGTGTAAAAAATAATGCCCCAATTATCGTTAGAAATTTTTTTTAATATATATTTTTATGTGTGTAGAGGTATTCGAGAAAACAATGCCTTCCAAGAGTTGTCTCACGGCGACTTATCAGTGTGATTCGCCTCCCTTTGATCTTAAGCCTTATAAAAAATGAAGGGAATGATGGGCATTGTGACGTTGCTGGAAATAAAGCAGTCACCAGACCGCAAGGAACGTTAGTAGGGGAGGGAAGGATAAGGGATTTTAGTTTGTGCAACGATCAATTTAGTTCATAGAATGGTAGCATTGGTCAATTTAGTTCATGGAATGGTAGCAACGGTCAATTTAGTTCATTGAATGGTAGCAACGGTCAATTTAGTTCATGGAATGGTAGCAACGGTCAATTTAGTTCATGGAGTGGTAGCAACGGTCAATTTAGTTAATGGAGTGGTAGCAACGGTCAATTTAGTTCATAGAATGGTAGCAACGGTCAATTTAGTTCAAGGACTAGTAGCAACGGTTAATTTAGTTAATAGAATGGTAGCAACGGTCAATTTAGTCCATAGAATGGTAGCAACGGTCAATTTAGTTCAAGGACTGGTAGCAACGGTAAATTTTTTTCATTAAATTGTAGCAACGGTCAATTTAGTTCATAGAATGGTAGCAACGGTCAATTTAGTTCAAGGACTGGTAGCAACGGTCAATTTAGTTCATAGATTCATAGAATGGTAGCAACGGTCAATTTAGTTCAAGGACTGGTAGCAACGGTCAATTTAGTTCATAGAATGGCAGCATTGGTCAATTTATTTCATGTAATGGTAGCAACGGTCAATTTAGTTCATGTAATGGTAACAACGGTCAATTTATTTCATGGAATGGTAGCAACGGTCAATTTAGTTCATAGAATGGTAGCAACGGTCAATTTAGTTCAAGGACTGGTAGAAACGGTTAATTTAGTTCATAGAATGGTAGCAACGGTCAATTTAGTTCAAGGACTGGTAGCAACGGTTAATTTATTTCATGGAATGGTAGCAACGGTCAATTTATTTCATGGAATTGTAGCAACGGTCAATTTAGTTCATGGAATGGTAGCAACGGTCAATTTAGTTCATGGAATGGTAGCAACGGTCAATTTAGTTCATGGAATGGTAGCAAACGGTCAATTTAGTTCATTGAGTGGTAGCAACGGTCAATTTTGTTCATAGAATGGTAGCAACGGTCAATTTAGTTCAAGGACTAGTAGCAACGGTCAATTTAGATCATAGAATGGTAGCAACGGTTAATTTAGTTCATAGAATGGTAGCAACGGTCAATTTATTTCATGGAATGGTAGCAACGGTCAATTTAGTTCATAGAATGGTAGCAACGGTCAATTTAGTTCATACAATGGTAGCAACGGTCAATTTAGTTCATGGAATGGTAGCAACGGTCAATTTATTTCATGGACTGTTAGCAACGGTCAATTTAGTTAATGGAGTGGTAGCAACGGTCAATTTAGTTCATGTAATGGTAGCAACGGTCAATTTAGTTCATGTAATGGTAGCAACGGTCAATTTAGTTCATGGACTGTTAGCAACGGTCAATATAGTTAATGGAGTGGTAGCAACGGTCAATTTAGTTCATGGAATGGTAGCAACGGTCAATTTAGTTCATGGACTGTTAGCAACGGTCAATTTAGTTCATGGAGTGGTAGCAACGGTCAATTTAGTTCATGGACTGGCATTATTAGCGTTACTGGGGTTGATGGAAGTTTTACACGTGAATTAAACAGACTGTTGAATCGTAAAGAATACATAAGGGCCGGTCTTAGGGAATTGGAAGCCCTAGAATAGGGGTGCGCAATCTGCGGCCGTATGGCCTCATGCGACCGTGGGCACGAAATTGTGCGGCCGTGGAAATCTGTTTAAATTATATAAACCTGCGGCCGTCAAATATTCAAATTTTGGCAATATATTATGTAAAGTTTTAAACGAAATATGGAATATTCATTTAGACTTTTAAGCACTTGTCTAATTGCGAAAAAAACAATATTTTGCAAAGTGTGTTCTAAATTGTGAATAATCCAGAGATTGGACGATATCTCGTTCGATAGATATCATTACTGGACTTTTCAGGAGTTTTTGCGTGCAATAGTGTTCACAAGTAGATTTTAAAAATATTACTTTCAATTTGGAAAAAAAAAGAACTTCTTTCCCCGGATGCAACAATAATCCGAATTTTCAATGCTGTATGAATGGCTATAGTGACTATTGGAACAACCATGATCATAAATAACACGTAAAGCATCCAGACAAGACGAAGCTGTATCTGAAAAATGTTGGAAAATATTCGGAATTCACTACATAATCCTTCGGATCAATATCTGAAGCAGATACATCGCTGAGCGCAATATTCAAACACACTCAACATTTTATCAAATCATTCTCAGAATTTTATTCTTTTAATGTTGCGCAAAAAAAAAAAAAAAAAAGCGACGTTCCATTAGCTCCAAACGTCCAGTCTATGACATAGTGCTTCATCTAACAAACCATTTAAAAATTCAACTCGTTATTTTTCTTTTGAATCTTTCAATGATTCATCCATGCTTTCATAGTCAAACTGTTTGTGCACTTTCCATCGTCTAAAGCTAAAGCTTGTGGCAGCTGGAAAGATAATTTCATTTGGTTCCATCTCTAATTTTTGAGCCAGTTTTCTGGTTGAAATTTTAACGGATACAAATCCATTTTCTTTGTATTTGTTCATGAACTCGGTTGCAATTTTTGTACATTCCAGTGCAATATCAAATTGCATGTGTTTCGATGGACGTCGATTTGCTGATCATTTGAAACAATAAAGCGTACCAGATAACTTAAGTTACCAGAAATTTTTTTTTTCCCAGTCACTCCATTATATTTGGTCCTTGCTTTTAGATAAATGGAATTTTCAGACACTTCCACCAATATATCGCACACTGCTGCTATTCGCTAACGAACAGATTTAACAGTATCGAACCTGCATTTGGAAATAGACTTTATTGTTTGATTTTTTACATGCGTTTTCAAGATCTTCAATCGCTGTGTTGAATCATGTAAAACTCCAAAGAGTGTCGTTTCAACCACTGAAGATTTCGCCATGTCTCTTGGTGACCAGCATCAGGTGTGTATTAAAAGATGATGATTAATATTTTGAATTTTGAACCTTATTTATATTTTATTTTCAAGATGGCGTCATCGATCACATTAATTGCCTCATTTTGAATTCTTTTGCTCAAGTGATGATCGTGATTTTCTTCGCTTCGTATTCGTCTTAAATGATCTTCTATGCTTTAATCGTACTTGGCAAACAATTCTACAAATCCCAAAAAAATTCCATTGTCCTGTTAAAACAATCGATCCACAGTGCCACGGAGTGTTAAATTCCGTTCTGCAAGAAATTACACATTTGAAACTTTTCTTTGTAAAACATTGTTCCAGTGCTGAGTCTCTTTTTGCTTATGTTTTTATGTTTCCTTGTTAATTGTCGTTCTTTACTTGTGTTTCATGGACGATTCATGATCAGCTAGTAAACTGGACATATTTTCCAATAGCTATTTCCTTTTCACTGGTAAGCTTTGGTTTTAGATGTGAGAAAAATGTGCAGCAAAAAAAAAAATAATAATAAAAATAAAAATAATAATAATAATAATAAAAAATAAATAAATAATATAAAAAAATACAGCATTTTTATGATTCCACTAAACCAGCCAACGACGATCTGAGCATTTACCATTTCGTAACTTCATCCAAAAAATAAAAATATTATTTTTTTTTAATTTGACAGAGGAATAACCGCTTCTAATTACTCTTATCTTGTGGATACTTTTTTTAATAGCTTTTTTTATACAATAACTGGCAAATAGACAGAACAAAGTATTTCCCAAATAAAATGGGTGTTTTTATTCTGTCCCATCGAATGAAGTTTAGCAGAATGAAAACGCTTAAAAGAATCGACTAATTGCATTTCAAATGAAATTTTTAATGCGATAGCCTCAGAGTACTAGGTCGATAATTATCGACTGTTTTTCATAAATTTTCCGTACTGAAGAGATAATTTTAAAAATAAACATATTTAAATAAAGCAAATAAATAAGTCATGCCAGACTGCTAAAATAATCTTATTTTATTGTGGTTTAGCTGTTGTCGTTGCTAAGCTCTGAAAACGAAAAAAAAAAGTTCACTTTGAGAGATCAGGGAAGTTTCAGGTTAATTTCGTCAACTAATTTTATTGACACAAAATTTCTACATCCAAAATCCAAACCCATGCTTAGAGTCGTTTTGATATTTTGCTACTTACAACAGCATTTAACTTTCAAATGTTAAATGTTTACTACTTAAAACATTTGATATTCAACAGTTGTATATTTAGTGCAAATTTAGTTAACACGTTTTTCACTCTTGGGAAAATTTGTCTGGACAGATGAATTTACTTTTTAAAATTTTACATTATAAACATACACTATTTCAAAATAATCAGCGGGTAAATGCATTGAACTGATTGCGTGGATCTGGTTGTTTTCACCTTGTTTGTAGTTCGCTCTTTAAATATATATATTTTCCCCCTAAGATTCCTGTATGAAGCCCATACTAATCGGAGGCGCCAGGCGGCTGCTTGGTTTACCTAAAGTCGGCAGGTACACCACTGATCACGCATTTGTCAAATAGACGGAAAGGGGAAGGCGTATCTTTGTCACACCTTATGTGTCTATGAGGGTACCATATCTTTGTCACATCTAATGGCTATGTGGGGACCATATCTTTGTCGGTTTGTCATTTAATTGTTGGCTTCTGATAACTCAAGGTTACTGAAAAAAAAAACCCAACCCATTTACAAACCTGGCTTTAACTTTTCTGAAAATCTCAGAATAGACATGACCTTACAACAACTCCATTATTAAAAAGAAAGTTTATGTTTTGCAGTATTTGACTCCTTTGTCCCTGACGTACCACAACAAGTAAATGTTTCATTTGAACACAAGAAAGTTACCAAAATGGTTTTCCATACAACAAGTCCATGTTCCCACAGAGCTTCCCGTTCATCGTTTCCAACCCCATGTTTTCTGCTTTCCTTTTTATCAATGTGAAAATTTTTCTTCTTCAAGTTTTCCCTTCATCAGTGTGTCGTGTTTTCAGCAGCGGTTCTGTCGGCCTAACCTTATTTCTTTGTGGTGGTCTGTGAAAGAATCGTTCTGTAAGTAAACAAAGCTTCAAACAACAAGAAGTGGATGTCACGTGTCTGTGTGTGGTAGTGCCGTACTCTTTGGCCCGAATGGCTTGTGACGGGAGTTTTCTTTCTGGTGACGTCAATACTTGTGTGGTGGAAAAACTGTAAAGTGCTTGATCTTTTTACTTAATTTTTGTTTTAAAATAACTGTCTTCTACATCAAACATGTGTATTCCTAAGGGACCGTCCATAAATTACGTCACGCTCCAGAGGTAGGGCAGGGGGTGTAAGAAAGTGTGACAGGGGGGAGGGGGTGTCCGGTCTTGTGTGACGTCATGGTGTTTTATATTTAATATTAATTAATTTCTTTATCAAATAATTATTTTTCTTCTAAAGTGTGACGTACTTTGGGTGGGAAAGGGGATCCGAGATTTGTGACAGTTTGTGACTTTTAAACATTACCGAAACAAAATAAACGACATTAAATGGTGGCGACGAAAATTATTTTTCATTTTTAAAAAAGTCCAAAAGATTAAATTTATTCTTTAAAAATCATTAAAAATTTAGTTAATTAATTGACTTAAAGTGGCCTCACAAATTCAAAAAAAAAAAAAAAAAAAAAAAACTTATAAAATTTGGATTTAAAAGACGTGGAAAAAAACAATTAAAATAGTTTAAAGGGGAAAAAAAGAAAATAATATCTTTGGGGTGGGGGAGAGGAATATAATAGCAAAAGAACAAAACAAATAGACTTCCCATATCGGGATAGCTTTTCGGAGTCTATGTCGACGCTGTTAAGATAGAGGCACTTTCTGTTTTGTTTAGGGGGCAAACCTTCGCTAACCCCACAGTTTTATGTTTACTAGCGGCAGCGGTAACAGAAATGTTTTGGGTCGCCATTGTTTACTGATGATTGCGTGATCACCATGACGACGGAGACGGTCTACACTCACAAATCTTAATCTCGAAAAAAATGGCTCCACTGTGTTGTTATTTCTTGAGCATATAAACAAAGCTCAACTAAATTGGAGATCGCTATCTGTTACTTTGGACTACAATCTGGCTTGCCAAAATCAATAATCAACGAATTTTCACTGAGAAAACATTATAAAAACATAGTAAATATTTGTGTAGGGAAAAGACAACTTTGAAGGGACGATTATAATGAACAGTTCACTTTTGAACGTTTGAAGCCGCTCTTTAAATTGTGTTGTTGTTTTTTCCAGCAGCAGCGTAACTGTGTTTTTCGCGCCCTCGGCTAATTTATTATTTTTTAAATTAAATGGATATTTAAAAATGCAAAATGTAGATAAATACTAAATTTAAATAAATTGAAGTATTAGCCCTTGGCGCCCATGGTAACTGCCCCGATGCCAATTCGTTGTTGTCCCTCTGTTTTCCAAATACAAGTCAGTGGATTTAACACCTCATTATTTATCTAAATCAATGACAGATGTTTGGCCTAGCAAACAATTCTATGTTGATAGTTTGTTGGATAAAATGATCATCGAATTGAAAGTGAATTTCTCCCCATAAAAATAATCTTTGTGTAATTTTTTTTTAAATCTAAAAATAAAACACATAGAATCTAGATCTACATAGATCTATATGACGGAAAACATCGGGATTTCGCGCCTAGTTTCATTTCAATTAAAAAAGATTTTCCTCTTATTCCCATTTTTTTTTTTTTTTTTTTTTTTAAGGCCGCTATAGATCTAGAACTTTACAGACTTAAATTTCATTCAAAACATATTTTTAGTATCTACTAAGTACATTTTATTTATAAACATGTTTTAACTATCCTGTACGGACAGTCCATTTGTGAATAAATTTTTAGGGACTCCCAGTAAATGAAGGGAGGTTGGCAGCTCTGTTATAAAAAAAACTGATTCCAATGACTTGACTTTATGACCCTATATGATTGTGACAATATAAAAAAATTGTGTTTGAATCAATAAAGATGTCACTTCCGGAATTATGTGCCAGACAAATTTATGTTGACTTAGCTGCAGTAGAGATATAACATCTTCAAGTTAATGTTGAGTTACCTGCAGTAGAGCTATAACTTCTTCAAGTCTATGTTGAGTTACCTGCAGTAGAGCTATAACTTCTTCAAGTCTTTTTTCAGAAAACAACTTATTGCATTGTGGTTATTAAGATGACAGTAGTAAATTAAAAATATTTGACAATGTTGTGGTTGCATTGACGTCATCACAACCGGAGCTCTTTGGAATAAAGCGGTGTAAACGTCACAAGTCACGTGACCTACTCTTGAACACACGTGCTTATTCTACACGTGTCTTATCTTCTAGCCCGCTTGAATTCGACTCTCTCCAGCGTCTTAGTTGTAAAAAGGCCAAAATTTCTCGGTATCAAAGGGTTAATCGCAGAAGACAATTGCAGTGTCTCTGTTGGGTAGTGGTTCTAAAACTGGGAATGAGAGACAACCCGGTGATACATATGCCATCAATTAAAAGTTCCAGAATTGGCTCCCTAAAGAGTAATAAATTCATCCAGCTATTGTCCTGCTGTAAAACGGTGAGAGGTTCTCAAAATGGGTCAGAGAACTACAGGATTGAACACAAAGAGCTGACACCCTTCTAGCGACACTATGCTATCTATACTCCGGTGGGGTACAGAATCACAATTTTGATTTGTGTGGGGTATAGATTCACAATTTTTGTTTTGTGTGGGGTATTGAATCACAATTTTGTTTTGTGTGGGGTATTGAATCACAATTTTGTTTTGTGTGGGGTATTGAATCACAATTTTGTTTTGTGTTGGGTATAGATTCACAATTTTTGTTTTGTGTGGGGTATAGAATCACAAGTTTGGTTTTGTGTGGGGTATAGAATCACAAGTTTGTTTTGTGTGGGGTATAGAATAGAATCACAAGTTTGTTTTGTGTATGGTATAGAATCACAATTTTTGTTTTGTGTGTGGGGTATAGAATCACAAGTTTGTTTTGTGTGGGGTATGGAATCACAATTTTGTTTTGTGTGGGGTATGGAATCACAATTTTGTTTTGTGTGTGGTATAGAATCACAATTTTGTTTTGTGTGGGGTATAGAGTATAGAATCACAATTTTGTTTTGTGTGTGGTATAGAATCACAATTTTTGTTTTGTGTGGGGTATGGAATCACAATTTTGTTTTGTGTGTGGTATAGAATCACAATTCTGTTTTGTGTGGGGTATAGAATCACAATTCTGTTTTGTGTGGGGTAAAGAATCACAATTTGTGTGGGGTATAGAATCACAATTTGTGTGGGGTAAAGAATCACAATTTGTGTGGGGTATAGAATCACAATTTGTGTGGGGGTATAGAATCACAAATTTGTTTTGTGTGGGGTATAGAAAAGATTTTGAGACGCCGTACTTACAGCTTAGAGCCCGCACCTTGCTTGTTGCCGCCATGGCGTGGGGCTGGCTGCGATAGCTCTTTAGACATCTCTGTCTGTGGCATTGTGGGTAGCCGTTAAATGATACATACTTGTTTTGTTTAGTTTGTTGGTTCAATGGGTTCGCCGTGTTGTGTAAGGCGATCTCTCACTCAATGGATTGTTTACTTAGAAAAGATGTGTTGTGAAAGGTTTGTCAGTTCGTGGCTTTTTTTTTTAGATAAATGTAATCGAAATTGAAGCCAATTTCGTCTTGTTCAATATAAATGTTATTGTGCCTATTATAAATGTTATTGTGTTTAATGTAAATGTTATTGTGTTTAGTGTAAATGTTATTGTGTTTAATGCAAATGTTATCGTGTTTAATGTAAATGTTATTATGTTTAATATAAATTTTATTGTGTTTAATGCAAATGTTATTGCGCTTAATTTCAATGTTATTATGTTTAATATAAATGTATTATTGTTTAATGTAAATGTTATCTTGTATGTGGTTGTCATTTATGAGGGATTTGTTTAGTTTCTCAAAGTTTAAGATTTAATTATGTTCTTCTTTCCTGGAATCTTTTAAGTCTCAGTTGATTTGTGAAAACATTCTCTAAAGTGCCATTGGATATTTCAAACGGCTGGATACATTACGGATACTAAAAGTAAATTAATAAAAAGTGGATTACACATGAAACAGCTGGATTATATCTTGATTGCAGGTATGGATGTTGTTTTTGATGTAGTGGTGGGGATGTTGTATCGATGTTGTGTGATTGATGTATTGATGTTGTTGTGTGGATGTTGTATTGATGTTGTGTGGATGTTGTATTGATGTTGTATTGATGTTGTGTGGATTTTGTATTGATGTTGTATTAATATTGTGTGGATGTTGTATTGATGTTGTATTGATGTTGTGTGGATGTTGAATTGATGCTGTATTGATGTTGTGTGGATGTTGTGGTGTGGATGTTGTATTGATGGTGCATTGATGTTGTGGTGTAGATGTTGTATTGATGTTGCATGGATGTTGTATATATGTCACTATGGTAATGTTATCCGCATTAGAAAACACTTTAAAATCTATCCTTTCTGTTCAAACGATTGTCAAGACGAAAACAACTAGTGTCAAACGTATCAGCACATCACATCGTATTTACTAACTGTTGTAAGTAGCTCCTGGAGTCATGTTATAGAAGCTTTGCCTACATGTGGCTACATGACAAGTCTATTGTACACGAAATTTCGTTGCTTTCGATTCTATCAAATATTCTATTGGGGTGGCCAGAATTTGTTTTTAACTATTTACCGGATCTGGGTATTTTTGCCCAAATATATTTGCCGGATCCGGATCTCTGCACATTTAAGTGTAAGAGCTAATGGGGTTTACTTTACCACTGTCTATTTAGTATGTAATACTATTTTTTGGACTGGTACTGATTAAAAAAAACTAGGGCTGCGGAAATTACCGATTAATTTCTCGATTAATCGGTAAATTATTTTATCGATTAAAATTATTTTAATCGATAAAATAGGGATTAAAAAAAATGTTGTTATTTTTTCTTTTAAATTCGATTTATTAATACATAATTAATAATAGTTCTTATTTTATTATTATTTTTTTACGTACAAACTTCTCCATTGAGGGAATCCGGAATGAGTAAAAACAACCTGTTTTATAAGGACAATCATATTTTAAAAAAACATAGTTTTTAACCATTTAATAATAACAAAATTTAAATTCATTGACATTATATTGAACTACTTATTTTTAAATATATCCCCTAACAATAGTACGTGTTTTAAATATAATTAAATTAAATACTTAGGTTATGAGCATTTTAAAAAATCCAAAAAAACGGCACAAAATATTCAAGGAAAACGAAATCGTGAAAAAAGAGATTATGAGGTCTTAGATAAAAAAATCATGTTTAGCCTGGTCCCTATTGGAATTCAGGACGTGTTAGCGCATTTTCGTATTATGTATCAGTACTTATGTTAGATATCAG
>MUZC01003706.1:80341-98939 GCA_002072015.1 Radix auricularia
TGTCCATCCAAAGAAAGTTCTCCATTAGATTTCTTACTGTGTCCATCCAAAGAAAGTTCTCCATTAGATATCTTACTGTGTCCATCTAAAGAAAGTTCTCCATTAGATTTCTTACTGTGTCCATCTAAAGAAAGTTCTTCATTAGATATCTTACTGTGTCCATCCAAAGAAAGTTCTCCATTAGATTTCTTACTGTGTCCATCTAAAGAAAGTTCTCCATTAGATTTCTTACTGTGTCCATCTAAAGAAAGTTCTCCATTAGATTTCTTACTGTGTCCTTCCAAAGAAAGTTATCCATTAGATATCTTACTGTGTCCATCCAAAGAAAGTTCACCATTAGATTTCTTACTGTGTCCATCCAAAGAAAGTTCTCCATTAGATATCTTACTGTGTCCATCCAAAGAAAGTTCTCCATTAGATTTCATACTGTGTCCATCCAAAGAAAGTTCTCCATTAGATTTCTTACTGTGTCCATCCAAAGAAAGTTCTCCCTTAGATTTCTTACTTTGTCCATCCAAAGAAAGTTCTCCATTAGATATCTTACTGTGTCCATCCAAAGAAAGTTCTCCATTAGATTTCTTACTTTGTACATCCAAAGAAAGTTCTCCATTGGATTTCTTACTGTGTCCATCCACATCAGGAAATTTCAGAACGGGCTCGCGGCTCCTTTAGTGATACATGATAAATGGTTTCAATAAAAGATGATGTCAATAAAGTCTGATGTCCTGACAAAAACTTCTGATGTCATCATAGAAAAATCTGGTATCTAGTGTTCCCTCTTTGATTTATTGGTCCGTGTGCAAAGTAATAATACAATTGTGCGGTAATTCTATTCTGCTTGGCCGCACGGCTGAAAGGGAAGGTGTTATGATTTATGTTTAGGAATAGAGCTTAATGATATAAATAGAAATGTGTTGGTTGGTGTACATGAATGTTGGGATGTTGCACATGAATGTTGTGTTGTTTTACATGAATGTTGGGATGTTGTACATGAATGTTGGGATGTTGCACATGAATGTTGGGATGTTGTACATGAATGTTGGGATGTTGCACATGAATGTTGGGATGTTGCACATGAATGTTGGGATGTTGTACATGAATGTTGGGATGTTGCACATGAATGTTGGGATGTTGTACATGAATGTTGGGATGTTTTACATGAATGTTGTGTTGTTTTACATGAATGTTGGGATGTTTTACAAGAATGTTGTGTTGTTTTACATGAATTTTGTGTTGTTGTACATGAATGTTTTATTGTTGTACATGAAGTTTGTGTTTGGTAAGCATGTTCACATGTGTGCAAGGTGCTTGGGGGGGGGGGGTGAAGTTGTCAGTTTTTATTTGAAATCATAAATTATATTTAATAACAGAAATAATCTTGTGTTTATCTTGTCTCAAATCATCTTATATCGATTCATTTTATCTCACTTAATCTTATCTTAATTCATCTTATCCCAACACGTCTTTTAATTAAATAAATATTTATTTAGTTTTCATCTTGTCTCAACACGTCGTATACTAATATAGTCTTGTATTAAGTATCCATCTTATCCCAACACGTCTTATACTTAAATAATCCTGTATTAAGTATCCATCTTATCCCAACACGTCTTATACTTAAATAATCCTGTATTAAGTATCCAGTATCCATCTCATCCCAACGTATCTTATCCGGATGCTGTGTCCATGGGTAGCTTTCCTCACACCTTAGCCTTAACCTCCACGAACATGTAAGTGGGGCTATAATTAGCCGTTAAAATGAGTAACACAAACACCCAGGAATTTTAAATGTTCGAACACGTTCTAGAACTCTCAGCTCCCAGCTGAGCTGATGACCCACCAACCCCCGACCCCTCTTTCCTTTCCCCACCTTACCCTCCCTTTTTGTATATGCGTTTTAAAGTGACGGCCTTACCACATAAATGATTTTAAAGTTTAAGATAAAGCGTGTTTTCATGTCTACTGTCTTATAAAGTTTAATATTCCCGTTTATAATGCAGTTATTTTTTGTATGAAGTATTCTTAAGTGCGTGTGTCCAGAGGCGTCACTAAGGTAGGTGTAAACCGCTAGCTCGTTGTGTCACCCCCTCACGACTTAACCAATAGAACACCTCCAATTTTTCCAGTGCAAAATAACGGGAATATTCGGAATTTTAAACTTTGGTGTCACCCCCTGATTGTGTCACCCGAACGTCCCACCCCGCCCCGAACCGTAGCCCCCCCACTAGAGACGCCACTGCGTGTGCCTACTGTCATTGAGTGTGAATCACCTTTACAAAGATGTGGATGGTACGACTGGTTTGAGTTCTCCTCTTGGGATTTTTCAGGAATCTTCTGTTTGTGACGTCATGGTTGTCTGGAAGTTCCTTTTGTGAAGGGGAAATAAATGCATTTTAATGTGGCACACCTGGGCGTGTCACTCTCGTGTTCCTAGTAGGCAAACTCGCGTGTCAGTCTTTAGTGTTTGACTTAGGAAAACTTCTGTGTAAATCTGTAGAGGCAGTACTCATATCCTCTATGACAGCCTTCTCTTTTTGATTGGTCCGTATTCATCTCTTCTACAACAGCTCAACATCACGTGACAAGACACTGATGTTGCTGGGTCAAGGAAAGACAACAACAACAACAATGGGGTTGTACAGGAAAGTACCCTGATCACGTGGTGAGGTTCAACCCCCCCCCCGCCCCACACCCCCGACTCCGCCTAACACCCGGACCAGTATCATCCAAGATGGAAGCCCAGAAACGCCTGCTGGTCGTGGCGTCATTACTGTTTCTTCTTGCTATTACTTCCGGTAAGAGTTAATTTCCTATTATAGTTATGCTACCTTTTATATCTTCAGTGCTTTGAAAATATCCAAGTTATTTGTTTGAGCGGCAACCAAATAGTTAATATTATTAGCCAATCACGAGAAAACGCATTTTCTTTTAAAATAATATATTTTTTTTTATTAGCCATTCACGGGATCACTTATACGTTCAATAGTAGCCACTCGCAAGGCTACCTCGTATGCTGTATTGACCAATCAGAGAGCTACCTTGTATTATGTATTTGCCAATCACATGTTTACATTTCAGAGTTCATTCAATTTTCTACTTTCATTTTACTTTACGTTAAATGCAATACAGGGAGTCTCACTTAGGGCTACCAAAGGTGTGGTTTCAGTGAGTCTCAATGTTGTGTTGTACATGGGGCCTTAATCAGCCCTTTTAGGGTTCCGGTATCCAAGCTGCTGCCGAACTAATTTTATACTATTTTTTTCAAGAGAGCTGGGGGTGGGGGGTGGAGGATTTTTTTTTATCACAATAAGATTACGGAAATTCGTTCAAAATCATAATTTGAGAAACTCTATCGTATAGTAGAGCACTGTACGGAGCTGAAGACTGCAGGTGATTTGATTCAAAGCGCGGGAAACAGGCACGTCACGTCAGATCAAAGGGGACCTCACTCTTACACGGGTCAACATCAGACACGGATCGGTTTCAGACGCCACCTGCGACAACACACGGAACTTAATTGGAAACATCCGCCATTTTAACTTGCCCCCACCAGGCCTCCCCCCCCCCGAACACTTTCCATTGTATGTCTTCTCACCCAACTTCTTCCATTCTCTGTCTGCTCCCATAACTTCATTCCTTGTCTGTCTTCTCACATAATTTCTTTCATTGTCAGTCTTTAAAACCTAAATTCTTTCATTGTCTGTCTTCTCACATAATTTATTTTATTTTCTGTCTTCTCACATAACTTCTTCCATTGTCTGTCTTCTCACCTAAATTATTTCATTGTCTGTCTTTTAACCTAAATTGTCTGTCTTCTCACATAATTTCTTGCATTTTCTGTCTCCTCATAAAACTTCATTAATTGTCTTTCGTTTCCCAAAACTTCTTTCATTGTCTGTCTTCTCACCTAACTTCTTCAGTTGTCTGTCTCTCATCTTAATACTACCTTGTTTGTCTTCTCACCTAACTTCTTTCATTGTCTGTCTTCTCATCTAACTTCTTCTATTGTCTGTCTTCTCACATAACTTCTTTCCTTGTCTGTCTTCTCACCTAACTTCTTTCATTGTCTGTCTTCTCACATAACTTCTTTCATTGTCTGTCTTCTCACATAACTTCTTTCCTTGTCTGTCTTCTCACCTAACTTCTTTCCTTGTCTGTCTTCTCAAGTAACTTCTTTCCTTTTCTGTCTTCTCACCTAACTTCTTTCATTGTCTGTCTTCTCACATAACTTCTTTCCTTGTCTGTCTTATCACCTAACTTCGTTCCTTGTCTGTCTTCTCACCTAACTTCTTCCATTGTCTGTCTTCTCACATAACTTCTTTCCTTGTCTGTCTTCTCACCTAACTTCTTTCATTGTCTGTCTTCTCACCTAACTTCTTTCATTGTCTGTCTTCTCACATAACTTCTTTCATTGTCTGTCTTCTCACATAACTTCTTTCATTTTTTGTTTTTTCACATAACTTCTACTATTGTCTGTCAGTTCACATAATTTCTTTCATTGTCTCCTTTACTCTCTTACGGTATCTTATCTCTCTCTCTCTCTGTCCCGTCTCACACTGTCCACTATCCAGCCTTCATTTTCTCCCTCTACAACACTAACACAGAAACTGCCTCTTAATTCACGTTAACGTCAATGTTTGTATCTCAAGTGAGATAATATTTCTCGCTTTATTAAAATCGTGTTTTTCTCCAATAAGTTATAGAGCTCCTGTAACGGTTATTTCATCACACTAACAAGATTTTACACGTAATCTCTTTAGACGTACGTGGCCTAAACTATTCGGTATACGTGGCCTAAACTATACGGTATACGTGGCCTAAACTATTCGGTATACGTGGCCTAAACTATACGGTATACGGGGCCTAAACTATACGATATACGTTGCCTAAACTATACGGTATACTTGACCCAAACAATACGGTATACGGGGCCTAAACTATACGGTATACGTGGCCTAAACTATACGGTATACGTGGCCTAAACTATACGGTATATTGGGCCTAAACTATACGGTATACGGGGCCTAAACTATACGGTATATGGAACCTAAACTATACGGTATATGGAACCTAAACTGTACGGTATACGTGGCCTAAACTCTACGGTATACGGGGCCTAAACTATACGGTATACGTGGCCTAAACTATACGGTATACGGGGCCTAAACTATACGGTATACGGTATACGTTGCCTAAACTATACGGTATACTTGGCCCAAACTATACGGTATACGGGGCCTAAACTATATGGTATACGAACCCTAAACTATACGGTATATTGGGCCTAAGCTTTACGGTATACGGGGACTAAACTATACGGTATACGTTGCCTAAACTATACGGTATACTTGGCCCAAACTATACGGTATACAGGGCCTAAACTATACGGTATACGTTGCCTAAACTATACGGTATACTTGGCCAAAACTATACGGTATACGGGGACTAAACTATACGGTATACGTTGCCTAAACTATACGGTATACTTGGCCCAAACTATACGGCATACAGGGCCTAAACTATACGGTATACGGGGCCTAAACTATACGGTATACGTGGCCTAAACTATATGGTATACGTGGCCGAAACTATACGGTATATTGGGCCTAAACTATACGGTATACGTGGCTTAAACTATACGGTATACGGGGCCTAAACTATGCGGTATACGGGGCCTAAACTATACGGTATACGTGGCCTTAATTATACGGTATACGTGGCCTAAATTATACGGTATACGTGGCCTAAACTATACGGTATACAGGGCCTAAACTATACGGTATACGTGGCCTTAACTATACGGTATACGTGGCCTAAACTATACGGTATACGGGGCCTACACTATACGGTATACGGTATATGTGGCCTAAACTATACGGTATACGGTATACGTGGCCTAAACTATACCGTATACGGTATACGTGGCCTAAACTATACGGTATACGTGGCCTAAACTATACGGAATACGTGGCCTAAACTATACGGTATACTTTGCCCAAACTATACGGTATACGTGGCCTAAACTATACGGCACACTTGGCCCAAACTATACGGTATACTTGGCCCAAACTATACGGTATACGTAGCCTAAGCTATACGGTATACGTGGCCTAAACTATACGGTATACGGGGCCATAACTATACGGTATACGTGGCCTAAACTATACGGTATACATGGCCTAAACTATACGGTATACTTGGCCTAAACTATACGGTATATGGGGCCTAAACTATACAGTATACCTTGCCTAAGCTATACGGTATACGTGGCCCAAACTATACGGCATATGGGGCCTAAACTATACGGTATATGGGGCCTAAACTATACGGTATACGTGGCCTAAACTATACGGTATACGTGGCCTAAACTATACGGTATACGGTATACGTGGCCTAAACTATACGGTATACGTGGCCTAAACTATTCGGTATACGGGGCCTAAACTATACGGTATACTTGGCCCAAACTATACGGTATACGTGGCCTAAACTATACGGTATACTTGGCCCAAACTATACGGTATACTTGGCCCAAACTATACGGTATACGTGGCCTAAGCTATACGGTATACGTGGCCTAAACTATACGGTATACGAGGCCAAAACTATAAAGTATATGGGGCCTAAACTATATGGTGTACGGTATACGTGGCCTAAACTATACGATATACGGGGCCTAAACTATACGGTATACGGTATACGGGGCCTAAACTATACGGTATACGGTATACGTTGCCTAAGCTATACGGTATACGGGGCCTAAACTATACGGTATACGTGGCCTAAACTATACGGTATATGGGGCCTAAACTATACGGTATACGTTGCCTAAGCTATACGGTATACACGTGGCCTAAACTATACGGTATATGGGGCCTAAACTATACGGTATACGTTGCCTAAGCTATACGGTATACGTGGCCTAAACTATACGGTATACGAGGCCAAAATTATACGGTATATGGGGCCTAAACTATACGGTATGCGGTATACGTGGCCTAAACTATACGGTATACGGGGCCTAAACTATACGGTGTACGGTATACGGGCCTAAACTATACGGTATACGGTATACGTTGCCTAAGCTATACGGTATTTCGGGCCTAAACTATACGGTATACGTGGCCTTAACTATACGGTATACAGTATACGTTGCCTAAACTATACGGTATACGTGGCCTAAACTATACTGTATACTGTAGGGCGGGGTAAAGAAAAGGGAAATAACTTAACTATGCTGAGGCAAGAAGGGTTTCATTTTGTATGACTTGTACCTACGACTTCTTTGATTTTTAAAAAATTATCTTTAATATTTTTTTAAAATTCAGCACAATTATTTAAAGTAATTTTAAAAAATTATTGAATATTACCGCAATAATTTTTTCTTTAAATTTTCAAACAAAAATCTTTTTTATTTATTTTTATTTATTTATTTTTTTAAATTACAATTATTACAAAGGGAAATAATTTTTTTTATTTCATTAGCGATTATTTCGTGCGATAGCTTCCCTTATATATTCTTTAACACTTTGTATAACTAACATATCTAGACAGAATCATTGCGTCCACGGGAAGATTTGGTCTTTAATGGATTTGAGCCCTTGACCATCGGTGCACTAGCCGAGTGCGCATGCCATTCGACCAATGCGCCCCTTATAATAAGCTCTCATCCACAGATTTCAAGGGTTCACTGGTCAAGGCTTCTTTAACTTATGAACTGATCACTAGCCTCCTCCCCCCCCCCCCTACACACACGCACAACTGGGTGAAGAGTGTTCAAGGCAGATTAAATGTTAAATGTTCCAACTAAAGTTCATTATAATCTTAAGATGTCATTAATGGCTAGAGTTTTTTTGAAACTTTAAATTATAACCAAACACACACGTAGAAGATAAATAAACACATTTCTTCATCAAAGGTAATCAAATTAATGATAAACATTACGTATGTTGTAAAAATATCAATGTGAAAGACATCGGATGGTAAGGTTACGACAGCGTGATCAAACTGTAACTGTACCATAAAAAATATGCACCATCTCATTATATCTTACCATCAGGTCATCACACCAATAATCTCTGACTCAATCTTCTCCTCACCACAGGTGTCGCTGAGCGCACCCCCTGCACCAACGACACCACGTGCGCCCTTAATGACACCAACAGCTACTGCGACGACAGCGACACCTGCGCATGCTCCGGCGGCTTCATCTTGAGGGGTGGCGTCTGCTCCAAGATTGTCCTCGGCAACACTTGCCTCGACCAGGGTTACTGCAGCAACATCAGCAACAGCGCATGCGTCAACAGCACCTGTGCCTGTATGCCCTTGTACGTGCAGCCACCCAGTGAGGACACGTGTGTAAGGAAAAGCTGCAGGAACAACGCGGATTGCAGGGCGATTTACGGAAGCTCTTGCCAGAAGAGGACGTGCCTCTGTAAGCCCGGCTTCTACGAGGCGGATGGGCGGTGCAATGACGTCACGCTGAATCATACGTGCACCAGGGAAAAGCACTGCACGTCTCCCACCAACAACTTCAAGTGCTCCAACGGCCGTTGTCAGTGCGCCACCGGCTACACCGCCAACAACATGACGTCATGTCGCCCCCGTGTTCTGGGCGACAGATGCGCCCACGATAAGGACTGTGGGCAAGGTGTCAAACATCTCGTCTGCCAGCAGGAGACCAAAAAATGTTCTTGCGACTTGGGCTTCAGGGCGGAACCTGACCAAAGGATGTGTGTGAGAAAGGTCATCATCGGAGACAACTGCACGAGTGACCGTGACTGCGACACAAACCTGACTAGGAGCTATTGCGTGGCGGGAAGTTGTAGCTGCGAGCCAGGTTTTTATGCACGCGCCGACGGAGAGGCGTGCCTTCCGAGACAGCTGCTGGACGTCTGTAGTGGTATCGGGGACTGCCAGATGGTGCCCAACGCCGAGTGTGGCAGCCGTAACGTCTGCGTCTGCGAACCCGGCTACACGGCTAGGTCGATGGTGTGCGCGGAGAACATCATCGGGGATTCCTGCGGCACCAACGCGCACTGCCGGATAGCAAACTCCGTGTGCCGGGACGAGACGTGCGCGTGTCGGAGAGGTTGGGCGCCCGACACGTCTAACACGTCCTGCATCGAACAGCTCCTGACAGAAACCGACTGCTTGACGGATGAACATTGTCATGACATCTACAACAACAGTAAGTGCGGCGGGAGGTTCTGTCGATGCAAACAGAACTATGTGTTCGATCCCGTCGGAAATTCATGTGAATTCTTTCACATCGGCGACAGCTGCAACCAAACGTTCGACTGCTTGACCTCCGTCAACAACAGTTTCTGTTCTGACCGGGTCTGCGTGTGTTCGGCTGCACACCTCCCATCTAACGACAGAATGCTGTGCCGGGTCAAGAAGCTGCAGGGCATGGAATGTTTTAGTGACGACAACTGCACCAATACCGTGCCGCACAGCTTTTGTGACGTCAACAACAACAAGTGTTTGTGTGTCAAAGGGTTCGATATTGGTAAAAACTTCGACGCATGCGTACCCAAGCGGCTGCTGCTTGACCCGTGCGCAGACGATGGAGACTGTTTGGTTAACAACCCGCACTCACTGTGTTCTTCTCTAACCAGACGTTGTGTTTGCATCGCGGGATTTTCCTTGAGGAATCTCACTGCTGGGTCTGCCGGCACCCTGAGGGCGGGTTCTGAGGTCATGTCGCCGTGGGCAGTGTGTGAGAGGCGCGTGCTGGGCAAACACGCTTGTGACGTGCTCAGCGATTGTTTACCCGCCATCAACAACAGCTATTGCCGGAAGTGCAACTCAAGCTCAGCCGGAAGTGGGTGTGTCGGCGCCACCTGCCAGTGTGTGGATGGGTTCTACGGTGTGGCGAGTAAGTTATTTAGATAATTTATTGTGTGACGAGTAAGATATTTATAGAATTTATAGTGTGACGAGTAAGTTATTTATAGAATGTACGGGTTAGTGGGTGAAATTTGGTTCTTTTTAAAAATTGAATATTTGTCTTTTACTGTTCGATTTCTCTTTATTGCCAGTCCTGAACATAGCTAAAAAGAAAGTCTTTACAAAAGATTAAATCATTTGTGACATTTAAGAATCCATTTCAAAATATTACTTCAGACATTTCTTTTTAAAAAAATTACTTCATCTTATAATAATTGTGTATATAAAATAATTATATATCAATAATAATAATTATAATAATTGTGTAAAAATATAAATATGCATCAGACAAACATTATCTGAGAGTTTTCAAAACAACTTTGACCTTGCATATTCAACAGATGGCACCAAATGTCAAGGTCGGCTGCTCGGCCAGAGTTGCACGAAAGTTGAGGATTGTTCCGGTCACGTCCTGCACTCCAACTGCACGCGAGGCGTGTGCGTGTGCAGTTATGGCTACAAGAACATCTCAAGAAACTCTTGTCAGAGAAGTGCGTACAAATAACAATAAGTATAAAGATAGTATCTCCTTTTTGTTAACGTTGCTGGTCGTCTCTAACACGTGGGTCTGATAATCAGACATGAAAACGCGTTGTGTAATATCAGTTTCTCTATTTGGTTGTGTGTGTGTTTAAAGTGAATTTGGAGATATGACCATTGGTTCGGCACACTTCCTATACACTTCTCACACAGTGATGCCATTTTTACGCCATAGCCCCGTGGCGTAGCTAGGTAAATACTGCATGTGATTACCAGAGTTATCAACCCAAACTATCCCGCCCCCCCCTCAACACTCTTTGCCCCCAGTCAACAAAAACGAAACTTTATTTGGTGGAAAGTAGCCACCCCATCAGATAACGGAAGAGTTGCTTTCAGTGTGGTCGCTCAAATAGACACCCATTCCCTTTCTACGCCACTGTAATGGGGATATATGTTATAGACACCCATTCCCTTTCTACGCCACTGTAATGGGGATATATGTTATAGACACCCATTCCCTTTCTATGCCACTGTGATGGGGTATACGGAATAGACACCCATCCACTTTCTACGACACTGTGACGGGGAAATATGTTATAGACACCCATCCTCTTACCACGCCAATGTGACGGAGATATAATATGGTAGCTAAACAATCATTAATGACAAATCTAACCACGGTAAATCAAGATGAACTAAAGCAACTGAAAAATGAAAGAGATGAATGAAATTGATGTTGGGTGAATTCATTCCTTGTTTTGGCGATGGAAAGAACATACACTTGGGAGTGTACGGTATGGGGCGAAGTTATAACATTTCAATCAGGTGTGTCCAAACTTTTTGCGATGGCTAATACACCATTACGTAGAAATATGCGCGGGTCGGAAGAAAATAATTAATAAACAAAAATGGCATACGTTGAGATTGAGCTAGTGACAGTGGCGTAGCAAGGGATTTGGGGGGCCCGGGGCTTGGCCTCTTTAAGGGGCCCTGTATTCATGGGGGTGGTATATTATTTAATGTAAAAAAACAATTCGGACACTCCTTTACGGGCCACGTTCAGGTGGGGGCCCGGGTAATTTCGAATTTGCATTCCTCATTCCCCCCTCCCATAGCTACGCCACTGAGTTAGTCTTTAATCAAATGTTAGTTTGTGTTTATTTATAATTTGTAAGATTAATGGTTTGTAGGAATAAAAATTGGGACAATACTGTCGAAATTTTTAAGATTTTATATTTACATTATTATATCATAAGATAGTAAAAAAATTTGGACGAAAGGGGCAAAGTATTAAAATATAAATAGTACGAAAATGTTGTGTCAAAACATTGTGAGTAAAAACTAAATTTGTCTTAAAATTTTAAGTAGACTCTACACCGTCGCCACATTAATTTATTTAGCCAAATTGAAAAACATAAAACAATTCAACGTCACCAATCATCGAATTAACGTACACATTACATCATCGAATTAACGTACACATTACATCATCGAATTAACGTACACATTACATCATCGAATTAACGTACACATTACATCATCGAATTAACGTACACATTAACACATAGTAAACGTCTATGTCGATGAATAATAAAACTTCATTGATTTTTGCCATATTTGTTTATCTTTACACAGAAAAAATTCAATGAATCAGTTTAATTATTTAAGTTAAGTCCCCGAGCTAGATACAAATTTAACGCGGGCCATATTTAGTCCGAGGGCCGGAGTTTGACAAAACCCCGATTTAGGTCAAGCTGGACATCAAATTTACTGCCGGTTTATTGTTTACTATTTTTATGGTCGATGCACGAGACAAGCAAAACTTGAGACGAATTGTTTCGTTTGTGAGTAATTCAGATATCGTTGCATCATTATATGCCTGACAATCGGAGATATGTTATTACGTTGTTATGGTTGATATGTTGATATGTTATTACGTTATTATGGTTGCTATGTTGATATGTTATTACGTTATTATGGTTGCTATGTTGATATGTTATTCCGTTATTATGGTTGCCATGTTGATGTTTGTTATTTCACAGAAACGATTGGTGACAGCTGCATCAGTGATGAGGATTGTGAGAGGGCAGTGAACTACAGCTTGTGTGCTCAGGTAGGTGGCTTATGGCTGGCGTGAGAAGTTTGGTGGAATTATAGCTTGTGCACTCTGGTAGGTAGAATTATAGCTTGTGTGCCCAGGTAGGTGGAATTATAGCTTGTGTGCAAAGGTAGGTGGCTTATCGCTGGCGTGGAAAAAGTTTGGTGGAATATAGCTTTTGTGCTCAGGTAGGTGGCTTATGGCTGGCGTGAAAAAGTTTGGTGGAATATAGCTTGTGTGCACAGGTAGGTGGCTTATGGCTGGCGTGAAAAAGTTTGGTGGAATATAGCTCGTGTGCACAGGTAGGTGGAATTATAGCTTGTGTGCTCAGGTAGTTGGATTATAGCTTGTGAGCTCAGGTAGGTGGAATTATAGCTCGTGTGCCCAGGTAGGTGGCTTATGGCTGGCGTGAAAAAGTTTGGTGGAATATAGCTTGTGTGCTCAGGTAGGTGGCTTATGGCTGGCGTGAAAAAGTTTGGTGGAATATAGCTTGTGTGCCCAGGTAGGTGTGTGTTTCCGGTGCCTAGGGTGTCCCGAAGTTATCCAGTTCCAAATGGGTACCTAACACTAGTTAGTTGGCTGGGTAATGCGTAGAACCCTCATAGTCTTGGCCTGTGAACGCTGCATCACTTGCCAACAGATCATTCGCCATGGTCTGTGGACGCAATTATCTTCTGCATAGAAGGAGCGCCTGTATATCTAAGATAAGAAGATTGTGTCGGTAGAATTGACAATGTTTTTTGTTTTGTTTTTGTTTTTACTTGAGGTTTGTTCGAGTTGACTCAAAGTTTTCCTCAAACATCTACAAACCTTTTCATTTCTCTCCACATTTCAAGGGCGTTTGTATCTGCAAGTCTGGACGTCACGGGACCCATGGGACCTCAGAGTGCCCGAGGCGGCGCATCGGGGACACCACTTGCGCAGTTGACGCCGACTGCAGCTCTTCGGTTGACCACAGCTACTGCCGGGGCTCCCAGTGCGTCTGTAAGCCGGGATTCCACCCGAGCCCTACCCTGTACGAGTGCCTCAAGCGACGTCTTGGCGACTACTGCAATCTGGAGGTTGACTGCAGGGCAGCCATCTTGAACACCGTCTGCACCAACCACGCGTGCGTCTGCTCCTCTGGGTTCCACAACGACAGCCTCGACGACTGCGTCAAACGTAAGGTCGGTGACCTGACCTGTAAGGTCGACCCGGACTGTGGGGATGCCGTCAACAACAGCATATGCGTGGGTGGGGGCTGCCAGTGTAGGTCCGGGTACTACGATGACCTTAACTTCACCGCGTGCATTCTGAGAGGTGTCGGCTCCGTCTGCAGGAGGCACCTGGACTGTGTGGACGCCGTGGCCGAGAGTCTGTGCAGCCAGGAGGGGCGGTGCGTCTGTCAGCCTGGCTACCAGCCTTCAGGGGGCGGCAAGACGTGCTCCAAAAGTGAGTTGTTGTTCTTGTTGTTTATCTTGTTGTTCTTGTCGTTTATCTTTTTCTTTTTGTTCTTCATGTTTATCTTGTTGTTCTCGTTATTTTTGCTGTTCTTGTTCTTGTTTATCTTTTTCTTGTTGTTGTTATTGTTGTTGTTCTTGTTCTTGATGTTTTTCTTGTTCTTGTTGTTTATCTTCTTATTGTAATTGTTTATAAATTATATATCTGAAAACTCATTTCCATCTCAACTAAGTTTTTGTTTGTTGTTGTTGGTGGTTATTTTAGTTCCCTTTTATATTTAACAAAAGAAACCTTTATTTTTGATGCCCACATTTCACTGGAAGGATGATGTTTTCCTTATCAAATGTCTCGCGTGTACCGACACTCGCCGTGTTTCATGTATACAGTACAGACCGGTCATCGGTATATCATACACTGCCGTGTATATCCCCGACGACACGTCTTTTGAAATCCTTTATATTAACTTGTGGTGTCTGAGCCGTGCGACCGACCGACCGTACGACCGACCGTGCGACCTTGTCGAAAAAACTTTGGATCGATTTTTAACCCACTTTCTCGGAAGCTAGCGAGCTGAAATTTTGCATGTCAATGCAAAAAATGATGTATCAAAATTTCAAACCAATTGAATGGACAGTCATTGAATTATTTTATTTATCTCTTTGTATCATGTTAATTTTTTTAAAGTAGGGTGTTGTAATGCTTATTCTGTTCAACAACCTTTCATGTCACGCAATAAGGTGCGCATTACACTGACATTACTTTTTAAAAATATATTCACTATCGGTGCGCATGATATTAAACACGTTTTACGAGACATAACTAGAATTTTGTATTTTCGAATTGTTTTGCCCTGCGTATTATAATGAACATCCTTAGAGTTATGTCTCGTTTATAAAGAATTTATAGTGAAAAACTTGTTTTTTTACGATTTAAAAAAAAATGTCTTGGTAAGTTTGTGTCAGCATGTATCATTGTGCTACATTAGATTAGCTCAGACAATCATACACTAATGTAACTTGAATGATTGAATCTTAAACCACAATAGGTTATTACTGAATCACATCACAACTTGCTTCCATTGACTCCTGGTTAGACCTGTCAACGGGTACCCGGGAACCAGGCCTGTCAACGGGTACCCGGGAACCAGGCCTGTCATCGGGTACCCAGGAACCAGGCCTGTCAACGGGTACCCGGGAACCAGGCCTGTCAACGGGTACCCGGGAACCAGGCCTGTCAACGGGTACCCGGGAACCAGGTCTGTCAACGGGTACCCGGGAACCAGGCCTGTCAACGGGTACCCGGGAACCAGGGTATCAGTTGCCGAGCAATTTTCCGGGTAGCTAAATTGCGCCAAAGTACCGGTGGCTGCAGTGTCTATAGCAGTGTCTCTCAAACTTTTTTTTTTGTAAAGACACACTAAGAATATTCGAGAATTATCGCGACACACAAAAATAATTGTAACTTATTTTATTAAAAAGAAAACTTTTACAAAAAAATATTACTGTGATATATCAGTGTGATGGATGTGCCTACTTCAGGGAACACATCATATTCCGTCAGGGCGCCAAAGTTGACGAGCAAACGCGCAACTCATCATCATATGTAAGGAGTCTCTCTCGTTTCTTGGACATGATTTAAGTTAATGTCGAAAAGTCAAATTCACAGAACCAAGAAGATGAAAATAGCAACATAGTATAAAACTGCAATAGAAGTGACTAAAAGCTATAGACTTTCAGGATTGCAAGCCAGAATTCTTCTACAGTCGTGTTGGTGAACGTTGTTTGATAGAATTTATTATGTCGTACTTCGATCAGCTGCTCCTCCTCTTAGGTCGTCAAACGGATTGATCACCCGAGCAAATTGTTGATGTCCAGTGATGGAAAACAATGTTGAAGAGACGATTGAAGTTAACTGAGAGTGTTCAAAATTTAGTTACCTATTAACACTTTTTTCTTCTTATCTTGAAATTTGTTAACAGCTCGAAACCAGTCGAATATTCCTTGCGATATTTTACTTTTCCACATTGACAATTTCTCATTAAATAATCTACAACCTTGATGAAGATGTAATGATGTTCTCAGATGGTCCTTGTAGATTTAAGTTTAGTGAATTCAGTTTATCGAATAAATCGGAAAGAAACTGAACCTTCAACCACCAGAGTTTCTCATGTAGTTGGAATTCAAAATTTTGATCTTCATTTTCAAATAAAGAAATCACTTCTATTTAAAGATGTACAAGTCTGTTAAGAACTTTTCCCGTTGAAAGCCAGCGAACTTCCGTATGATAAAGTAGGTACTTGTAATCGGAGTTCTTTTCTTCACAAAGTTGTGTAAGGAGACGTGACGTGAGTGGTCGAGACTAGATGAAGTTCACTACTTGAACAACCTGGGTGATGATGAAATGCAAATCTTTGGGCAATGATTTAAAACGCGACTTTCTCTATGGACGGAGACGCTAAAAAAAAATGTGACGCCAACCAAATCTAACGTTCAGCTCCACGCGAAACAAACGTGATTACTGATTTTGTTATTTATTTATTTAACAAACATTTTGGTTCGCTTTATTTTAAAATATCATAATAACTTCAGAGCTCAGAACCCTAGTATTTCTCATTATTTTTTACTAAATATTGCGACACACCTGGAAATCTCTCACGACACACTAATGTGTCACGACACATAGATTGAGAAATTTTGGTCTATAGCAACGGTGGGCAAAAGTGCGGGTCGAGAGACGCATGTGGCTTTTCTGTGTTTACATTGCGGCTCAAGAACAATAGATCAAATTAAAAATTTTACTTGAAAATATATACCTTGAAATAAGTTCAACACGAAAACACAAATATTTGTCAACGGGAAAAAAATAAGTTGTCTACTAACTATAATGTTTTTTGAAACACATTTTCTCTGAAATGAAACGAAAATCTGTTAGCACAATTTTGTTTGTCTTTGAAATAATCAAGGAAAACACGACCGCATCGCCGAAGAGGCTGGAAATGAAAGAGAAGCGGAATTAGAAACTCGAAGTTGTAAGTGTTTAAAGGTTAATAAAGTTAACAGTTAAAATTACTAGCGCCGCCTAGCGGACATCAACATTCAAGCTGCTGGGCCCATATGACCTGATTTAACGTTACGTCATAGTTGTTCACATTTTGTTTGAAGGTTCTGTTTACTGTAGTTTTAGTTTATGAGTATGATGAATCCATTTACAAAAAAAAGTTTGTAGTGTATTAAAGTTCACAGAAAAAGTTTGCTGCAAGCATGTCATGAATGACTATTGTGTGAAATGAGGTGCATGGATGGTGGCTAGGTTGAATTGCTTTGTATAGCGGTCATAGCGAAAATTAGCGTCGTTTTCAACGGGTGCCCAGGCAGCTTGATCCAATAATATTGACAGCCAGTGAGAGTTGGCAGTACCTGTTTTTAATGTATCACATCACATGTTTCCATTGACTCCACAGTAACACTTGGCTGTACCTATGTTTAATATATCACATCAAATGTTTCCATTGACTGCAGTAACACTTGGCAGTACCTATGTTTAATATATCTCATCAAGTGTTTCTATTGACTGCAGTAACACTTAGCAGTACCTATGTTTAATATATCACATCACATGTTTCCATTGACTGCCGGATCACTTGGCAGTACCTATGTTTAATATATCACATCAAGTGTTTCTATTGACTGCAGAAACACTTGTGAGTTCCCGTGTTTAATGTATCACATTATATGTTTCCATGGACTCCACATTAACACTTGGCAGAACCTATGTTTAATGTATCACATCACATCACGTGTTTCCATTGACTCCACAGGAACACTTGGCAGTACCTGTGTTATAGACTTGGACTGCGAGGCAGCGATCTCCCACAGCAACTGCTCGTCTGGTGTCTGCCGCTGCTTGCCAGGATACGACGTTCACAACAACAACACCGAATGCGTTAAAGGTGAGATGACACCAAGCAAAGTTTGAAAAATATTTTTTTTTAAAATGGATGCTGTGCAAATTTATACTCATTTATTGCTTCGCACACGGACCAACAAGACTTAGAGGGAATGTGGTAGATAGTGTGGGGACGCGATCTTTGTGTACACAAACCTCTCAAAGGGGCTGGTAATATGTACGGCGACGACTATTTAATTTCTAAGGCATTAAATATTGACATACCTTAAGTCAACTATCAATCACCTGGAACCAACCTTACCTATTCCCCCCCACCATCCAGTCCAGGTGGCCCCTGTGTTCATCTATCTACCCAGTTACGGCGCTCGTCCCAGTCCATCGGACTCCCGTGGTTAACACCCGATATTAGTCTCAAGAACACCCAGGCTCTCTACAATATCATAAATTATTCACGATCCGAAATGTGACCCTTGAGGGGCCGCATATGGCTCGCAAGCCGCTGGTCGGGCACCGTTCGTCTAAATTAGTCGAAACATTCGCTTTTGTTAAAAAAATGAACGTTTACACATCATGATCGCGTCCAATCATCGCTATCTGAATCATTCAAAGGGGAAAAACGCCCAATGAAAGGGTGAGCATTTTTTTTTCATTTTTAATTTAAATTTGGGCTCCATCCCCTTCTTTATAAAAGAAAATATGTTTTTATTTATTTAATTTTGTTGG
>MUZC01003706.1:129373-156195 GCA_002072015.1 Radix auricularia
GAACAGCAACCCATTAACCATGGTTCAAACTATCAACAAGCTTTGAGTTATTTCTACATGAAAATCTCTTACGTCATCGCGTAATTAAAACAGTCAGATAACAAGCGAACTTCAGTATACAATAGTAACTGTTAACGTTCAAGATTCATATTCGAGCATAAGAAATCAAAGAGACGAGAATTTAATTGACGAGCTTGATAAAATTAAAAACCATTATGGCCAGATCAGAAATATATTTAAGTCTGTGTTAATTCTTTTACTTGCTAGTTTATCTCGATTAATCCTACAGTGCGTAAATTTCATGCTTCTCTCACGGACCACCTGGCAAATCTTCGCGGACCACTAGTGGTCCGTGGACCACAGGGTGAGAACCACTGCTTTAAGCCACTCATTTTTCTTGTCTTGGTAATTTTGGTTGCTTTTAGTGTCGTCTCTGGTAGCTCTATTAAAAGAATCGTATTGGTCTCTTACTGCTCACTACCATCAACTCACAGTTTCTTAAATTTAAAAAAAAACACACCAGCAATCCTACATTAGGATGTGTCATTTATTTATGAGTAGAATGGCGCCCCTTAACGCTCAATGGGGGCGCCTAAATCATGTTTAACAACTGTTTTGTAATAAAGATGTGTTCGGAGCTCCAATATCCAATCTCGCAAACGTATTTGGGATACATTAGTTTACATTAAAATGAAATTAAATAATGAGTTTTAATACTCATTTTGGCGCCCCCCTAACGTGGCGCCCGGGGGCATTTGCCCCCCTGCCCCCCCTCGCTACGCCACTGACTCTGAGTAAATCTAGTTATTGTATCATGGTGTTACTACTGTTACTCTGGGTAAATCTAATTGTTGTATGACGGTGTTACTACTGTTACTCTGGGTAAATCTAGTTGTGTGATGGTGTTACTACTGTTACTCTGAGTAATTCTAGTTATTGTATCATGGTGTTACTACTGTTACTCTGAGTAAATATAGTTGTTGTATGATGGTGTTACTACTGTTACTCTGAGTAAATATAGTTGTTGTATGATGGTGTTACTACTGTTACTCTGAGTAAATCTAGTTGTTGTATGATGGTGTTACTACTGTTACTCTGGGTAAATCTAATTGTTGTATGATGGTGTTACTACTGTTACTCTGAGTAAATCTAGTTGTTGTAGGATGGTGTTACTACTGTTACTCTGGGTAAATCTAATTGTTGTATGATGGTGTTACTACTGTTACTCTGGATAAATCTAGTTGTTGTATCATGGTGTTACTACTGTTACTCTGGGTAATTGCGCGCACTTCGTTGCCTGCTTTATGATCTTATAATGACAGTATGTGTGTTCGTCATATCCCTATAATTATGGTCTTTTATATCAATCGATATTCTATGACTTAGGACTGTCTTATGCCTATTATTATGGTCTTTTTCTGTTGCCCTGTACTCACGATATGTGTCCTACATTTTGTTGTCCTAAAGCCCCAGCAAAGTTGGGCGACTACTGTAGGAATGACAAGCACTGCACGGGCGCCATCAAGAATACGGTGTGTGACGTCACAAACAGCACGTGCGTTTGCAAATATGGCTACACAGAGTCGACGAACACGCTTTGCACAGAGAGTACGTTTCTTCAGGTTTTATTTCTTGTGTAGGCATATCTCCTTGGGAATGTTGGGCAAATTAAATATGTTTAAGTTATTTTTAAACACTTGAGTTGATATTCAACATTTCTTTTCATTAAAATTAAAGCAGTCTTTCTTCACTAAATTAGGCGCCGGAACACGGCTACATTCTGTGTTGCCTAACTACTGAGTATTATTATTTTTTTCATTGAAGGATTATATTCCATTAGAAAATATTTAGTGCAAGTAGCGTAACTCATTATGTTACTAAATTATTCAATTGTATTTATCAAGGAGGTTTGATTATATAATCAAACCTCCTTGGTATTTATCTAAGAGTCATCATTCCTTTGGGGCCGTCCTTTTAAAGAACGCAAAAATCCTGAGGGGTGTAAGAAAGTTTGACTGTTAATGACAGTGGGGGAGGGGGGGTGTCTGGCTATGTGTGACGTCACGGTGTTTAATTAATAAATTTTAATTATTTTGTGAATTGAAAACCATTATTTTTGTTTGAAAAGGTGACGTACTTTTTAGGGGGTTGGGTCCTAGATTTGTGATGGTTTTGACAGGGGGGGGGGTGGAAAATTAAAAATCGTCAAAAACAGTGTGACGTATTTTACGGAGGGCCTCTTGAAAAAAAAAAAAAAACATTCATAAATATTCTATCCAGGACCTCGACTTCCTGAATATGTTCCACCCAACATGCCACCAGCGCCACCCACTAATTGTACCGATAAAAAGGAATGTAACAATTTGAACAACACCATCTGTGTCAACAGAGAATGTCAATGTGACTTCCGGTTCGCTCAGAGACAGTACGACAGCCCATGTGTTCGTGAGTATCTTGACATTGTTGACACTCAGTGCTAGTACTAAGTACTGGCGGTACTATCAGAGACAGTACGACAGCCCATAAGTATCTTGACATTGTTGACACTCAGTCTAGTACAGAGTACTGGCGGTACTACCAGAGACAGTATGACAGCCCATGTGTCTGTGAGTATCTTGACATCGTTGACACTCAGTGGTAGTACTAAGTACTGGCGGTACTACCAGAGACAGTACGACAGCCCATGTGTCCATAGGTATCCATGGTTGGCACTCAGTGCTAGTACTAAGTACTGGCGTTACTACCAGAAACAGTACGACAGCCCATGTGTCCATGATTATCTTGACATTGTTGACACTCAGTGCTAGTACTAAGTACTGGCGGTACTACCAGAGACAGTACCACAGCCCATGTGTCTGTGAGTATATTGACATTGTTGACACTCAGTTCTAGTACTAAGTACTGGCGGTACTACCACAGACAGTACGACAGCCCATAAGTATATTGGCATTGTTGACATTGACACTCAGTGCTAGTACTAAGTACTGGCGGTACTACCAGAGACAGTACGACAACCCATGTCCATGAGGACTCCTGAAATTGTTGACACTTAGTACTGGTACTGCAAGAGCCAATGAAGATTTTTTTTAAAAAAGGGGAGAGAAGACAAATAATAAAGACACTTATGTTAAAATGATTATCAAAATTATTATTTTGTACATTTTAATTAATCGCTTTCTACTTAGTTTAAGTTTCTAAAATGATATTTTTGTTTCTTTGATGACGCTGTTAGAACTTATACTTCTGTTCTTATTTTTAGCCGTACAGACATATGAACTAACACTCTACCTGACTGAAAAGGCCGATACCTATGATTACGTCCCTTTGGTGCACAAACCAGCTTTCAGTGACACGCAATCCCCAGAGTTTAAACAACTTGCTGAGAGAGTATCACTACGAGGGGTAGGACTGTGCATTGTTCTAACAATTATTTTATAATATAAATGGGATAATCAGTGGCGTATTAATGGCGGTTGCTTATTGGGTCTAATAAGGCCAGGGGCCCACCAATGGTTTAAGGGCCCCCATGTTATATTGTATAATAAAGGTGGCTGGACTGGGCCCCAGGTGTGAATTGCAGCCAGGGGCCCCATGCAATCTTAATCCGCCTCTGATCACAAATAGTAAATGGAAAACTACTGCTTTGTTATATTGAATGGATTTTTATTTAAACTGCTGATCTATAGCAATACTGCAATATTGACCTAAATCTGTGTATAAGACCTTTTTAATCAAAAAAAAATTTAAAGGATAAACTTTTATTTGCTCAGGACTTAAAAGTAATTTATTTTATTTTGGAGAAGACCTTTTACTTTTAACATCTATGTGAAGTAAACTCAGTCATACTTATGATTTATGTCACACCTATAGTTATAGGATATATGTACTCAGTCATACTTATGTCACACTTATAGTTATAGGATATATGTACTCAGTCATACTTATGTCACACCAGGGGCTGATTAAGACTGCACGGGGCCCCGGGCTGAAATCAAACAGGGGCCCTATCCAGCCAGCATCCCTTCAAATAAAATGATTGCTAACAGCTAATATAAGACTGTAACTAAATATTAATAGTGGAAAAAAAAAAAAAAGAAACACGAAGAAATAACTGTTTTAAGTGTTCACGGGTAAGTTACAAACCGGGGGCCTCTGGCTTTAGCCCGTTCAGCCCCCCCTTAATCCGCCATACTGTCACATTGATACTTATATGATACATGTACTCATGTCATCAAGTTTAAAAAGGATATTGTTATATACATTTTTGTAATGAACTATTCCTCAATTTCCTCAGATCGATGTTCTCCTCTTCTCGTCTGGTCTGAGCAGCAGATATGTCTCTGGTAATGTAATAGATATTGTCGATCCTCAGACAAGTGGAGTCAAGGTCAATGCTCTACTGCACTTGACTGCCTACTATCTGAATGCCACAAGCTCGAAAGACATTTACTCTGTAATAAAGAATGAACTGGAAAGGTATTCAAACCCTATATTGATTTATGATTTTAAAATCTCTTAAATCAACAAATTAATTCCAAAGGAAGTTAGCAAAGATGATGAAATACATTTTATTTACAAATCTCCAGATATGGTATTGAAAAATATATTTGAATAATTATATATTGACAAAAAACTTGCAGCATTTTTTGCCTGCATCCTGTTGTAAATAACCTAAGTGGTGAACAGATGAGTATCTAAATATTGTAGATCCTGGTTGGCCTTTGGAATTATCTAAACTAGTATTGGTATGGGGGAAAAAAACTCACATTAAAATATTAAATATATAAATTTTACAAATCAAACCAAAATGGACACCCTCACCAAATTTTGAAATGTTTTTCCTCTTCCTGTCCTAAACCTATGGTAACAATTTAAAATACAAAGAAATTTTTTTTTCAAAGATTACTCCCTGTTAGTATTAATTTCTTATCTCCAAATAACTTTGAGGCTGCATATCTTTATGTTAATTTGGTGACATGAATATTTAAAGGCTGTCATGATTTCAAGAGAAGGATTCACATTTTAGTGTTCTGCGAGTCAACACACCAATATTCAGCTTGTTTAATGTACAGTTTTGAGGAAATTTAATGGTTGCTTATTTTTTCTCCATTTTATAAGTCAACTTGGACAAGTGGCAAATGGCAAAATGTTTGGATATATGATGAAGAATTTATTGTTATTTGGTTATATAGAGAGCAAAATTATGGTTGTTTGTATATATATTAACCAGAATTTATTGTGTGTATTTTGGGGGAAGCCATGAGTGTTGGTGCTGTTGAAAATAAGTTGAAATTTTTTTATAAAGACTTTAATTCAAGGGACCTAACTTTTTAAAATATGTAAATACTATTAAGTAGACAGTGATGTATCACTTTAAATTAAAAATAATGTGTTCAAATCAACAGTGCACAAAGTTTTAGGCATGGGGATTTTAAATATGACAGCTGAGTTTTGTAGTAGAGCTACTCCAAAAAGATATTAAAATTTCTTCTTATATCTCAGCAGTGTCTCAAAAAAAAAAAAAAAAAAAAGAAAAGTTTGAACATTTGAATATTCAATATTTAACTTAATATTTATGTTATTCGCATAAATAATTTCTATATGATAACATTAGATTCAGCTGTTCTAATACTTCAGTTGTTCTTTATTTGACTTTTTAGAAGTGACAGACTTTTGGGAGAGAGTGGACTCAAGATACGGGGCATAAACAAAGACAGTTTCAGTGTTACAGGTTATTATTAGTTTGTTATTGAATGCTCAAGTCTAAAAACAATTATAAATGTATAGCCCCTAAATAATATCTTTTATGAAATAATATTTTCTTTTGAGGTTGGATAGATTTGATAGATTCATAAAAGTCCATTAAATGGTAATGCCAAAAAAACATTTAAAAGGTTCTTTTATGATTCATATTCCAATGGAATGTTCTATTGTTCTTTAAGAAAACTTTGTGAAAAATTTGGGATTATGTACCAGCTCATCTTTAAAAAAAATTTATTTAGGCCTAATTATAATAGAAAAATTAGTTAATTTCATTTTAAACTTGTCTGTTTAATTAATTTTTTTTAAAAAAACTAATAATTGCATTTTTTACAAATGAAATCATCAGGTACTTGTCAAATAAGCTCTATGTTAATGGTGTATTGGCAATGTTTAGGACATGATTTGACTTATTAATATCATTTAATTAACCCTTAAATTCTTTAGACTATGACGAATGTGCCCTAAAGGAAAGAAATGATTGCTCACAGTTTGCCAACTGCCTGAACACAGTGGGCAGCTTTATGTGTGTGTGTAAGCCAAGGTACGAGGACGTGTCAGCCAAGAGTAACCACAGACCTGGGAGAGTCTGTGAAAGTAAGTTGCGTTCAGCTCACGGGAGCAATTTCTAAGTTTTTACCCCCCAGGAAATTAAACGATGACTAAATGTTGAATGACACTACCAGAGGTGTCTTTCAGGGCCTATGACTGTCATGTCTTGTCACGTACTGGAGCACGAGGAGTTGGCATGGAGTTAACTAAACAGACGGGGATAAGATATTATCTGAGTCCAGGGGAGACAAAATATTAAAATTTCCTCTACCCCCCTTTAATCGATATTTTACACTGTAATGTGACGTGAGCCTCATTTTACCATCGCTGTGTATCTTGGCACTCATGGACATATGTATCCCTGCAGCCCACCTTGTCAATAAAGTACCTCATTAAAAAAACAACTAAATACAGAGAAGTATAAAGATTTGTCCTGGGAGAAGAGGGACTTCCTACACAAAGATGTCAGACATATTCTAGAATAAATTGCTAATGTCAGAGAAATCAGGAGCTCTGTGTTTGGATGCCCATACCCCAGAAGGTAGGAAGTGCAATGCTGGTTATTGAGATTGAGATTTAATGCCCATACCCCAGCTGTAGGAAAGTGCAATGCTGGTTAATGTGATTTAATGCCCATACCCCAGCTGTAGGAAAGTGCAATGCTGGTTAATGTGATTTAATGCCCATACCCCAGCTGTAGGAAAGTGCAATGCTGATTATTGTGATCAAATGAATAAAATCTTTCAAGTATTTTTTTTCCTCATTTTTAAATTAGATTTTCAATACTCATGTAAAAAATAAATGGGATGTTTCTCCTTACTTTTCGAAACTAAACTTTATGTGCTTCTTATGTACTTCTATCAGAAAAACCCTAAGATAAGCATAGGATTAAATTCTTATTCTGTGTGCAAGAACAAACATGCAAAGTCCCATTCTTCCTGCTTGTAATTCTGGAATGGAATGGGTTGTCTGATCAAACCAGGAAAATCAAAAGTCTATCAACATTAAAATGCTTTAAAAATAACAAGACTAGACATAAACCGGAGAAACAAAAGACGCAATAATCTTCTTTAAATTTAGGATCATCTGTAATAGAAAAAAACTATAAATAAAAGATTGGATAAAGTATCTATTTTGAATTTCATCATTATTAAAATATTGTAGGATTTGATTTTCTCATATTACAAGACTTTCAATGTAAAAAAAAAAATTTTCTAAATGATTGTACTAGTACATATTATTTATTATTAGCCAGACAAGAAGGCTATACACTTACAATGAAGGGAAATAAAAAAAATTCCCCCATCTCTTTCTAAAACTTATTTTCTTTAGTGCATAAGATGGCAACAGGGGAAAATTTTAAATACTTCATGCAAAACGTCTAAAATAAAATAATGTTAAGATGATAATAATATTATTTATGTTTTATTTCTTCTATTTACAGTCCCTTACCCAACTACTACTGTTACCTATAGTGAAGTGTAAGTGGTTATTTTTACTATAAAAATTCACTTTACGGAGTTAAAATAAGCCTTTTTTTCCCCTTCATTATTTCCATGAACTTCTTTGAGTACCATACCAGAAAGGCTAAAATAAGAATTAAGAAAAGTTTATGATTTCTAAGATATAAATTTCCCAAAAGCTTCCATTGTGTTATCAATATTATTTAAATATTGTATCTGATTTTTATTTTATTCCCAAAAGTGAAGTTTAAAATTTAAAAAAAATAATAAGATTCAAAATGTTTTAATGTACCAGATTGATTATAGATACTAATTTGTTACTTTTAAAAAATGAACAGGAGGTGACTAATCAAAACTTCTTATTTTCAGATGTTCCTCAGATGACTGTAAAATAAATTGGATTTGTATGTATCATATTGTATTTGAGCTAATGTCTTATACTTTAATATAGCCACAAGTCTATTTTTAACTATTTTTATTGTGCTAGACAGGAGCGGCGTTTGAGGGTGGCAACTGGGGCGACTGCCCCAGGCCCCGCGCTTAGGTAGGCCCCGCGTTTCGGTCCTGAACATGTCTCGTCCTGGTTAATAGCCTATACATGTAGAACCAAAGAGTGGATGGTAGATCGTATGCTGGAAACGATTGTAAAGAAACGAAAGAGGCACTCTTGTAATCCTTTTTGAAGATCAAATTCCGTAGCGTAGCTCTAGACTTCTTTGAAAGCATTACACCGTTAGCGGAAAATAGGTCAGATGTACCATTCAGCCAATCCCCTTTATTTGTGTACACATCATTCACAATAGATTTACTAAAATAGTTATTTTTAGAAAACTGTGTCATCGGAATGGCAGTGATACGCTATTGTAATAATAAGTTAGGGTCAAGGTATCCTGCATGTCAACATCCACAGTTCACTTTCAATTAGCAAAACGAATTATTTTGCAATTTGTCTGCCAATAAATTGCATTTTAAATCACGTCGTAACCGGCACGTTATTTTTCGATAAGAATAAACCGTTGTTTATAGACCAGAGAAAATAATGAACTTGTAATAATTTAATAAAAAGGTGACACACGGTATTAAAATAACACAATAATCAAGATATTTCACATTTTTAAATACCATAGCATACTGGTGCTTAGCGATCTTTACTAGTACTCTGGCCCCGCGGGGTCTTTGCTGGCACTAGGCCCCGCGCTTACCTAACGCCGCCACTGGTGCTAGATAACATAAAGTCATCTCTGTAATGTCAATCAATTTTTTCTGTTGGAATGTCAGTTTCACCTTTACTTTTATCCTGAATCTTTTGTTACAACAATGTTTATAAGAGCCACAGTAAGTTAGCAAACATAATTTTCATAATTACTTCATTGTTTCCAGAACGCACAGTAAATCGGTAAACATAATTGTTGATATTTGTTTCAATGTCTCCAGACGTGGGACTAGCTCTGACATTGTTCTTTATTGTGGTCATGTCATTTATTGGATATGAGATCATGCAACGGAAGAAGGATTTTTCAGCAAGGTACTTAGACTGAAATCATTGGCAAAACAGTTGAATGCTTGCTCTAAGATTATTTGAAATTTGTCTTTAAGAAAATGAGTTCACTTCAAAATATCCACTTGGTTTCATTTTCGAGGGCAATGAATGATATCAGTTAAATCCATATTTAACAGTTAGATGAAAATGTGATTTTTAAAAAAAAATATGGCCACTAATAGAGATAATTAAATTTTTTTGTAATCAGTTCACCTTTATAATGGTCATGTGTAGATGAAGTTTTACATTGTATTCAACGCATATTTTTTGTCCTATAGAAGACTTTATGAAAAATTCGGAACAACAAAAATTCGTAAACTGAGACAGGCAAGCATGAGAAGAATACGGGAGAGTAAGAGAAAAAGGAGAGAGGAAATCAAACGGAAAAAGGAGGACAAAAAGAAGAAAAAAGAAGAAGAGAAAAATCAGAAAAATGAGCAGAAGAAACTCAAAATACTTGCCAGGAGAGAAACTAAGAAGGCCAAAAAAGACAAAGGTAGAAAAGTTGACAGTGATGTCAATGATGATGAAGGTAATTTTATTATAATTCACTTTCACAGTATTTTGTGACTTAGGTTTTTTAATGTTAAAATTTTGTCAATTTGAGGCATCGGTCAGAGGTAAATAGGCTAGATCATGATCATTGAATGTTATATTGGAATATTTAAAATAAGTAAATAATGTTAGATCACTGAAAGAATATATTGTCACTAGGGCTGCGGAAATTACCGATTAATTTCTCGATTAATCGGTAAAAAATTTTACCGATTAAAATTATTTTAATCGATAAAATAGCGATAAAAATTAAAGAAAAATGTTTTACAAATTTTTTTTCCCGATTTTTAATAAAAAATTTATTATTAATAATTAACAATACTTTTGTTTTTTACGTACAAATTTCTCCATTTAAAAAGAATGAATCGAAAATGTACACTTTAAAATAACCTATTTTATATGGACAATGATATTAAAAAAACATTTCTTTTTACTTAATAAACAATAACAAAATTTTTAATTCATTGACATTATATTGAACTACTTATATTTAATAATATCTCCTAACATGATGTGGGACGTGGTGGCTGAGAGGTAGCGCTCTCGACTGTCATACTGATGGTCACGAGTTCGAATCCACACAAAAGTGAGGATTTGTTCTCGGGGCCTGAGGAGTCCCCGAGTCACCCAGCTCCGAATGGGTACCTAACTAGACAATAGTTAGGCGGCTGGGGTAATGCGTGGAACCCCTATAGCCGTGGCCTGTGACCGCTGCATCACTTACCAACAGATCATCTCTCATGGTCTGTGGACGCAATTATCTTCTGCATAGAAGGAGCGTCTGTATATCTAAGATATAAGATATAAGATTATATTTTTTAATTAAATTAAATTAAATACATAAGTTACGTGCATTTTTTCAAAATATGCCCTAAAAGGGCACAAAACGTGACGGAAAGCTACGTAGTTGAAAAATACAAGTATGAGGTCTTTAAAAAATCATAACTTGAACCACTTGGAATAAAAAAATATGATTTTTATGTTTTTGTAATCATCAAACAATTTCTATACAGCTGTATTACTTTTATATTTTAAAATTAATTTTAAATTGTCATCCAAATGCCTAAAGTTAAATACGTGATTTAACTTATTTTTTATTTTACTATGTCTTAAAAATAACTAAATAAAACAAAAAATCAATTGTCTGTTTTTATTACTTCCCTTAAAATTTTCAGTTTAATGACGTCATAATCTTTATTTTTAGTTTTAACAAAATTATCGATTAATTAATCGGTAATTTTTCAAAAGTTAACGATTAAATTAAATTTAATCGATAACAGCCCTAATTGTCACACAAATAGTTACCTTGACTTGTTTAATAAATGACTTATCTTATATATATATTGCACCTAAGCGCGTCCGTCAGTGTAAAGTCCCTATACGGGGTAACTCTTGATTTTTTTTTTAAATCTAAAATTTAGTCGTAAAGTAATAATCATTTTGGTGTTGGATTAAATGAGTTTGGTGTGTTTCTCGATGTAAAATTTATCATGATATGGCCTCATGGTTTGAGCTTATAATTTGTGAAAAGGAAATGATGTAAATGTAAATAAGAACATGGGTTAAGGTTGAGGCTAATTGGTGGCACTATTATTTTATGTAGAAGGGCACCTTTTGAACTTTTAAAAGTTACTTTTCATTCAAGCATGAATATCACAGGGCTGGCTCTAGGGAATTGGAGGCCCTAGGCAGAGTAAATTTAATGGCCCTAAATATAACAGAAAAGTAAAAAATAAATACGGAAAGAATAAAACTACACAATTTATTAAAAACTACCTGTAGTTCTAAATCTAAATCAACAAATAACTGAAATTTATTAATTTATACAAACATACTCGTGCAAATGTAATAAACCAGGGGTCGGAAAACCATGGCTCGCGAGCAAGATGTGGCTCTTTTGATCGCTGTATCTGGCTCGCAGGCAAATGCTCGATTAATTTTTTTTCTTCTTTAGTTTTTTATATTCATATTTATTACGTATAAAAAAATAATCTAAATCAGCTAAATGAGAAAATATAAGGTGTTGGAAGTAAACTCTTATCTGAGCTGTTGCGTTCTGGGTTCTGGATGGAATAAGACTAACGTCTTGACTCTTGTCAATAATATTCAATTCTTTATTGTTGCAATAATACAAGCACAGTCACTGCATCAATAATAAAATACAGTCAATTACAGCCATCAGGTACATCCAATAACAGGCTAATTCCTCATAAGTCTCACTTCTCCTGATTGTCCCTACACTCGAGCACACCTCGAAAAAAATGTTTTACAATCGGCCGACCTAGGACTATCTCCGTCGCCTGGAGCATGTCGCACACACAATACACACTACTGTACTGCCCGCTGTAATGACCTCTTACTTAACCCCGTCCCACACTATATATAGCCCGGAATAACCTCCCCAAAATCATGGTGATCAACACTCAGTGTTCTGTTTACCGAGCAGTTCTGACCATCGCTCACAACTATTTCACAACAAACTCTCTCAGTGATTCTCATACTTGACATTATCTCTGCCACAAGCAGTGTTTGCATATGAAATCAAGCTAGAACTCTTCATCTGTGACATTGAGACAGGTTGGAGACAACACTTTGAAAAACTGTGAGAATTCAAAGAAACATGCACATCAAGAGACCCAGCTCAACATCTTGATATTAAGCAGCTAGCAGGCTTCCCTTCTAATCCCCTGCAATCATTTAAAGCGTGGTTAGTAGAATTTTGTGAGCACATCCGTCTTTTTAAGCTCATCACCCATCCACACGAGTTTGCAGTGGACAGCTCTGACCTGAGTTGTATCCCCAGTGTGTCCGTCAGAGATATCAAGCTCCAAGCCGCTGACCCGAAGGCCTCAGAGTGAATATGTTCAAGTCACTTAATGAAGATATGGAAAAACTTGCACTACAGCAAGCACATTTGTTGAGCCAACACAAGTAAAAGGAGAAAAAAAAATCAATACGCATACCAGCTGATTGTCAAAACGTAGACACACTTCCTGACATATACTGCACACAGTAACGAGTGAGTATTGTTGTACTGACATGTTTGGCTTTAAGTATGCCCCCGAGCAGACTTTCTCACAACTAAACAACACTAAGACCAACCAAGCCTGCATGAAGCTTAACCTCACCACGTATCAGCCATGGCTCTCTCAGACAAAATATGTGCTGTCCATGGCTCTCTCAGACAAAATATGTGCTGTCCATGGCTCTCTCAGACAAAATATGTGGTGTCCATGGCTCTCTCAGACAAAATATGTGCTGTCCATGGCTCTCGCAGACAAAATATGTGCTGTCCATGGCTCTCTCAGACAAAATATCTGGTGTTCATGGCTCTCTCAGACCGAATATGTGCTGTCCATGGCTCTCTCAGACAAAATATCTGGTGTTCATGGCTCTCTCAGACAAAATATGTGCTGTCCATGGCTCTCTCAGACAAAATATGTGCTGTCCATTGCTCTCTCAGACAAAATATCTGGTGTTCATGGCTCTCTCTGACAAAATATGTGGTGTCCATGGCTCTCTCAGACAAAATATCTGGTGTCCATGGCTCTCTCAGACAAAATATGTATTGTCCATGGCTCTCTGAGACTAAATATCTGGTGTCCATGGCTCTCTCAGACTAAATATCTGGTGTCCATGACTCTCTCAGACAAAATGTGTGGTGTCCATGGCTCTCTTGGACAAAATATGTGGTGTCCATGGCTCTCTCAGACAAAATATATGGTGTCCATGGCACTCTCAGACAAAATTTGTGGTTTCCATGGCTCTCTCAGACAAAATATCTGGCGTCCATGGATCTCTCAGACAAAATATGTGGTGTCCATGGCTCTCTCAGACAAAATATCTGGTGTCATGGATCTCTCAGACAAAATATGTGGTGTCCATGGCTCTCTCACACAAAATGTTTCCTGAACCCTGTCATAAACCTTCAACAAAAATCAGCTTTTTTTTTGCCCTGGTGGCAGCAAAGTCTGCAATAAATTGCGAATGATACAGAGACTGTGCGATATCTCGTTCGATAGATAACAATACCAGATTGTTCAGGCTTCTTGCGTCATAGTCGTTCTCATATAGTTTTAAAAAAATTAATTTCAACTTGGAAAAACGTATTTCCCCCTATACAGAGTAATCAGAATTGTCAATGCTATCGATTAAATGAACTTTATAATGCAATAGGCTCAAGGCCTAAGTATTTCATAAATGTTCAGAATTGAATATATACTTACTTTAAAAAAACAACTGAACATACCAAAATTAAAAAAACATTTAGCCATGCCAGACTACTAAAATAATTTTGTTTATTTGTGTTTCGCTGTTGTCGTTGCTAAGCTCTGAAAACGAAAAAAATTATTGTATACTTTGAAAAATCAGTTAGGGTGTCAGATTAATTTCGTCTAATAATATTTTATTACACACAATTTCTACATCCAAATTCATGCTTAGAGTCGTTAAATTATATTATACTTCCTACAACTACAACAGCATTTAACATTTAAATGTTAACGACTTAAAACATTTGATATTTAATAGTTGTATATTTAGCGCATATTTAGGTTACACTTTTGTCAATCTTGTAAAAAATATTTTGGATAGATTAATTTACACAGTAAAATATTACATTTTAAACATACAATTCTTAAAATAAACAGCGGTTAAAGGTATGACACTGATTTGGTGGTTCTGGTTGCTCGGACCTTGGTCGCAGTTCACACCTTAAGTAAAAAAAACATTCTATGGATCCTGCGCGAGGCCCCCACTAATCGGAGGCTGCCTAGTTTGCCTATGCCTAAAGCCGGCCCTGAAATTATATCAATAGCCTATCTGTGTGAAAAGGAGAATATGAAAGTATTGATATTTTTATTATGTCTACCCCATAGCAGAGTGCGGTTATGGTGCTCCTCTATACTAATGAGAACCAGTACATGTATGCAGTGATAGTAGAAAGCCTGTCTTCAATCATTTTTGTGATTCAGTAACCTAGAGCTTAACAGTAAAAATAGTTTAGTTTTGTCTAAGGCAGAAAACACAATAAAAGTAACGATTGACCTCTTTAATATAAATACCTGGATTAACCCCCATACCTGTTACCACATTAATTTATTATTGTCTGTCTATAGAAAACAATACCCCATCTGTGGTTGAGATTGTTTACCCACCATCCTTTGCAGAGGAAGAAATCTGTCACATCAACATCCCAGGAAGCACAGGTGATGATGACAGAGCACCAAGAATAGTTGTTTCATCAGCTATTGAAGAGTCGCCAGTTTGAGTTGTGAATTATTGCACAAAATTAAATTAATTTTTCCAGTTACACGAATTTTAAAGTCAAACAAGTAAGCTAATATAATATTGAAGACTAGGGGTTGTATGGCGCTCACATTTGTTCAAAAGTTTAAGAAACTTATCCTAGTTTGATAAAGACGAAATGTTAAACTTCTTGCAATGTTCACAAAGTATTTTATTATTATAAATCCCCAAATCCTCTTGTAACATGTTCCCTTTTCAAAATTAAAATAAAGGCTAAAACATATTATATTTATTTTACTGCAAGGAACACCACATGCCTTTTAACTGCTATGGACTGTTGTACTATTTCAAAAAAAATATATATATATAATTATTTTGCACACCTCATAATCATGTAAGCTCAAACAATGAAGTCACAGTATTAAGGATCATCCAGCCAGCCAGTGCATTGGGCTATTATAATTATTATATTGTCTCCTACACTATATACATTGAGCTGAAATTTTAACTTGAGAGTACTGTATATACTCTCACTCGTTCTAAATCCGACCTTTTTGACAAAATCTATAGGGATAAGTTGGGGGTCGGGTTACTAGCGGCAGCGGGCCGTAGGTGATTTCTCCATGTACATTGAATATTGGTGTTTTTGTAGATCATCAAGGCAGGACTCCTGAGTACATTCTACAAAATTCGACTGCTCTACCAGAATCTATACTATAAAATATTAATTAATATTATGAAACATATGCACTTAACCTTATTGAATCATTTCATTTATTTTTGTGATTGTTTTGTTTCAGTTTTGATAAATTATGCTTTCAACAACGAATTTTAATGTACATGCTTTTGCAGTTTACAAAAGATTTTTTTTAACATACCGGTAAGTCTTGCCTAATCAATAGCCCAACGGCAACTATGGTGATACCAATACAAAATAAACAATCATTAAAAAATGTCTACCAATTTGTTTAAGCTCTCCTACTATGGGGGAGGGAGGGGAATCTGGTTGTGAGTGGGTTTAAAATTTTTTCTTCCAAAAGAGAGAAACGGGCTATAGCAAGTATATACCGTAGATATTCTTATTAGATGCTACACAGTTAATATAACCTAGGTTACGTTGTATTAATTTTAACAAGTACACATCTTTTTGCACAAAATAGTGGGTATTGAAAGGAGTGACAAATGTTTTAAAATAACCATTACTTTGTTATTAAACCAATAAGTCACATTTTTTAAATAATGGCATTTAGTAATATTAATACTAATAGCATAGAAGTTCATAGGAATTTTCACCCATTTTTGTACTTTGAATTGTTCTGCAAAGTATTGTACTTTTGTAACATTATTTAAAATATATCTACCCAGAATTGTACTTATATTACCATAATTTTAACATTTTAAGTTGAATTTAATGATTATTACGCATTTTTTTAAAAGACTAATAGTTAATATATAAAGTAATAATACAGAACTATGTGAAATGTAATTACTTTGTCCAGTCAGTAAATGCACTATAAATTAAAAAGCATGTAATATAAATAAATATTAAGTAACAAGCTCTAACCAGTACAAAAGAAATGCTTGTACTTGTATAGGTGCACAAAAAGTTGTAAATATTTGTGTTATAGTATTAGGATACTAATTTTTCCCCGGGTTTTTATTGTATTAGTATTATGGTTATTTTTAAGCACCTTTCACCAGTCAATTTCTAGGACTATCAAGTGCCTTGACATTTTCTAAGTTTAAGGTGCACTATTTCAAAAACTGACAATTTGAAAATTAGAGTCTGAATTTTTAAATATATTTACTATTTACCACAAATACTGGCTGCTCAAATATTTCTATATGTACTAATTTATTGAAGACTTATGGTGCATTCCGTTCATAATAGTTATGAACTGTACATAAATGATGTTAAGGATGCATTCAGCTGCAATCAAACCCATAGAAAAATGTTATTTTGATATTGAAAATAATTTCTTTTCCAGGCTTATAGTATGCAATCTACATTTTGAAATAAAAATTTACAAATCCCATTGTGTCTTATCAAGTATTTCAAGTAACATAATTTACTAAAACTTTTAGGGATGAAAAGAATTAAGGCAAGTTATCAAAAAAAGACACTTTTATTTAATATTTCCTTAACAACCCCATCTACAGGGTTGGGAAGAAAACCTCTGTACAGCAATCACACAAATCACAACTTTCAGCCAAAATTTGGTCTACAAATAAGAAATACAAGGAAATAAGGTTAACTATGGAATTTAACATTTAAACATAATCCTAGAGTAAGTTTTTTTTTTTTTTAAAAATCAGCAACTTGTAACCATCTGTCTAGCATACACCATTTTCAATTTAGGCAACAGTGATATTAAAAAAATTAAAATAATGAAACTTAGAGATATGATACTGAATTTATTTGCATCAGTTGATATCACTATTATCACAAAAACAAAACCAGTACCATACAGCATAGAGGTGGAGTTATAACCAATAGCTATATAGACCAGACTGCTACACTTACAATGTATAAACTGCCAGTTAGTCGCATACAAAGTTACAGTCTCGTAAGCAGTTTACAGTATTATAGACTGTCACGTACCTCAAATTAATGTTTAATTTTTTTTTAAATTCACAACTAATAACTGGCAAAAAGTACAATTAACCTGAACCAAAACTAATAAATAAAGTGGCCAACTAACAAGCATATGCCCACAACTTCTCTTGGTCTATGCACGAGTCTGTAGTTAAATATTCATGTATAGAAAACCCTTGGTCTCTCCTCATGCACACACATACTGCGCAAACATTTGTATATCATATAAGTTCAATCACTAATTAATTTTGTTTTATGTTTTATTAACAAAATGAAATTTGTATTCTATGCATTTCAGTATCTTGTTAAAATGCAAACAGGAGCAGGAAGGCCATCATGAGGCAGAACAGACCCATAGCTTCAGAGAGGGCGAATCCCAAGATAGCAAAGGAAAACAGCTGTCCTTTCAATGATGGGTTACGAGCATATCCAATAACGAGACTTCCGAAGACGCTGCCAATCCCAGCCCCTAAATTAGAAAACGGATACATTCAACAAATGCATAACTTCAACGTGAATATATGGTCGTAAAATGTAAAAAATAACATGTTTGCCCATCATACTAAATTTTTTTAATTAACTTACCTGATCCGGCAACACCCACTGTGGCTGCACCAGCACCAATGTATTTTGCAGCCTGATCAATATCACGTTGAACAGCACTAGTTTGGAAAGATCGGATCTAACAGGAACAAAAGAGTTTAAATTAATCATAGCCAAATAAAACATCCTAAAAATAAAAATATAATAAGAGGCAGAGTGTTTCTTCAGTGGTTCCATGTACAGCAGCCATCATGAATATCTGGATTGTAACATGTCTTCATCATTGAAAACCCTAGCAGCCACTTTCCATTAAAAAACTAGCATTAAACTCTAAAAATTATAAAATAGTTCAGTCCAGAAAATAATTTCTTGATTAAAATTTTAAACAAGACTAGCATAGGGAAAAGATTTTTAACAGGAAAAAGTTGCTTAAAGAAAGTTACTAACAAATGTAGTGCATTGAAAAATCTTTTTCACTAAATTTACTGCGGACATTAACTATTAATTTCTCAATTAATTGGTAAATTTTTTTTATCGATTACATTATTTTAATAGATAAAATGTCCATTAAAATTAAAGAAAATAGTTTCTATTTCTTAATTAATAATTAATAATAGCTTTTTTTGGTTACGTACTAACTTCTGTTATGGACATTTAAAAAAATGTCATTAAAGGGCACAAAATGTGAAGGAAAACAACTTAGTGAAAAAAGTGATTATGAGGTCCTTGAAAAAAAAAAAAACCATAACTTTTGACCCAATTTTCAGTTAAATGACGTCATACATCTTATTTTTAGCTGTACTCAAATTTATCCATTAATTATTCAGTAACTTTTCAAAAGTTATTGATTAAATTTAAATTAATCGCTAATGTTAGCACAAGTATGATTTGTCAAAAACGCACACCCACAGGATTAAACCCTTTACAGTACAATGCGCTTCAGCCTCTTAACTCAATAGCTCCTGAAGGGCTAGTTCCGTATCTATTCCATATTCCGGACAAAAGGGAAGCAACTGACATAAGTTTTTGATCTCATGGTGAAAATTCTTTTCTGTTCTAAAGATATTCATTTATCTTAAAAAATAAAATGATTAACACATCCAGGAATTAATTAAGTTTAATAATAATATAACGTGCACTGCGAAATAATGACGATTAAAGACTGATATCACGATTTCCGACACCTCGGTGAATACAGTCGATAGAGACGCGTCAAACTAATACACACATGGATTGAAAGTGAAACAAGATAAAAACATCTGGTAATTTTTAATGAAATCTTGTAGAATCTCACAACAGCCGGAAGTCTCGAAGAAAGCGAGATTTTGACGCTATTTTTAGCTAAAAATGCGAGAGTGCGTCCCTATGCGAACAGACGCATTCCTACGGACCCTTATAAGGATGCATTTAGTCGCATCAGGAGCTAATGAGTTAAACTCCCTGTGACCCAGCAAGAGGAGATAACACTTTCTTAAATCAATGTTCTTTGCCCAATTCATTCATAAAAAATAAACAGTAGAAAAATGAAAGTAAAAACAGCTATTAACTCTTAATGTGCCATAAGGTTTTCGGAAAACTTCCGCCTCAATACCATAAGAATTTCCCGAATTGCGATCAACCGGTTATAAAATTTAAAAAATTGCGTTACATCCATTTTTATTATTATAATCATACTGTCGTCATCTTTTAGAATAAGAATGGTTATTTTATGTATCTGAGAGACCGTTTTGAGTTTAAAACTATTACCTGTAGTTTAGTACTATTATTTTAGCAAAAAGTATAGCAAAATCGCATCTTGGAAAAAAAAACAACGTAAAAACTTCCAAAAAACATCGCGAATCGAGCGATATCACTAGCGGGGTAAACAGCCGCCATTGCCGGAAGTCGAAAACATCGTTCGTCCCGCACTGAATAGTTTTTATTTTCTGTAATTTCGTTTCTAAAGAGAGTTCTATCGAGTCGCGCATTACCGCTTTTTGGTACTTAACGGTAAAGCGTGGATTACTGCGCTTTGGTACATTGAGAGTTAAAAACAAATGGGCACTCTTTATATCCATTGGCCTTGAAGGTGTATGATACAAATAATGTTCACATTAAAAAATCCAGACCCCCCCCCACCCACCTAAAATTTTAGCAAATTTTTCCATGTAATTAGGTAGATCTCTTATCCATTTGCAGGTCTATTAAAACTTTGCAAAAGCAGGCATTATTAGTAGGCACCCTTGTACAAGTATGAGTGAACCACTGGCATGTTGTGAACGACAACATTATATATTTTTTGAAAAAAACTTCTTTAATTCAATGGAGAAAACTGGCAAGTCATTTCTTTTCGTAGCACATTGTACTAGTTGCAGTGCAAACAAGGTTCATTTTTTTGTTATGATTGTCTGGTATGACTTAGAAAAATAATCAGACGCAATAGCATAATCAGGCAAATTTTAATTATGTCTAGGGCCTGATTATTTGATAAATGGGGAAAAAATGATCTCAGAAAAATTAATCGACCACATCAGTCTGTTAATGGTCTTTAAAACCATTTTCAACCATGTCGCGTCACTATTGATATTTTTTAATCAGTGTTGTTAAAACTATCCCTTGTGTTATTTAAATTAACTCATTTGCTACTAAGCACAAAAACCAAAACACCCCCTGGAGTACTAAGCAAAGGGAGATTACTCTCAAGAACATGCACCCCCATGTTAAATAAAAATATTTTTAAACATCTAAATGAAAATTTAAAATAACAAAACATGCACCAAATAAAGAAAATTGGATGAGCTTTAAAAAAATGTATAGGTTGATGCACTTTTATTCACAAATATATTTTATATAAATCTGGAAAAGTGTTTTTTGAAAATTTACATCACTGTTTTTGGGCATCTACCTCCAGTTGTTTATCACTTTTTATTGTTTTATTGTCTCAAACAGCTATAAGAAACATCTTATCCACTGGCAAATTCAATTTTTTAATTGGTTACATGATTCTAATCATGATATTGATGTAGAGGAATTTATATATGTCCTCATAAATAACCTTCCACGAGGTGTCTTTCTGGCTGTTTGCTGCGGCTCCGCGTATTGTTTGTTTCAGCATTTAACAACTCGTATGGCAGAGTTCAAGAAAAGCTTGAAGTAGTCTATTCGACTGCTGTCAGTAGGGAGAAAATGATTTCCCCTATTATTTCATTAAAATTATATAGCTTGTCTGTAAAACTTATCAACTTGTGTGACCAAGATTCAGAGACAGTGTCTCCATCACTCTCGTTAGCTTGATTCGGATCAGTTATTATTATTATCAGTAATATCAGTATCACTATCAAAGTCTATTCTTCCTAATTGTTTGAGTTATTAACTGCTGCATAATTAGACGTTGCAGCAGCAATTAAATAGTCAAGAAAATGAAAGGCCATTGCATCAAAATATTCAGAAACCACACGTTTAAATTTCACCAAACATAGTCCGACTTCTAAGCCACACAACTTTCGAACCGTAGATGATATAAACATCCGGTTTTTAACAAAATCAGCGAGGTTTCTACTTTTCAAAAAGCGTCGCACTGTAACAATGCTTCTCGCGAGGTCGCATGATGCATGAGCGTTGCTAGACGCCATGGCGCTTTTAGGCGCATTAGTAGCGAGGGGGGTATGGCGCATTCAGTCGCATTAGTAGCAAATGAGTTAAAATCAATAATCATATTAATTACTGCAAGATGCACTGAATTAGGAAGCCCCCATTACACCTAAGTTTCTTCAATACTTTGTCCAATGCATTAAAATCCCACTGACAAAAAACCACCACTTTTCAAAAAAAATTGTAAAAAATGAGCCCTTCAAACTACTATCAAAATAAAAATCAAAAATGATGCTCTCTTCCGGTAATGTTTAAGTCAGTATTGCGCGACGCTATGCAACAAAGTAAACAACTCCAAAGCTGGCGATATCTGACTGAAGGCATAAGAAAAAAAAACTGCGCATTTTGGGCGCATTGGACTGTAAAGGGTTAATGTCTTACTTTTAAAAATTATATCAATTTCTTTTTACCCTATCTTAACAAATGAGCATGATAACTTTAAAAAATAAAAAGGATTTAGTTGTAGAAATTACTTAAGTGAATAACAAATAATAAAAGATGTTAGAACTAAAAAAAAGACAAGCAGACATTGTTTCTTCAGTGGTTCCATGTACAGCAGCCATCATCAAAGTCTGGATTGTAACATGTTTTCATCATTGGAAACAATAAGGGGGCATAAAAACCTTAAAGTTAAAAGCTCCTTAAGGTATTCAGTAAACTTCCGCCTCAGTTCGTAAGTATTTCATGTGTATTGCGATCAAATAATTACTAAATTTAAAAAGTTGATGATAATGTATTTAGTATTATTCATCTATAAGAATGGTTATATCACATATCCAAAAGACCGTTCTACCTGTAGTTTAGTATTATATTTACAAAAAAGAGCGACAAAATCCCAACTCCAAAAATAAAAAGTATATACAACAAAAATTGTGAACCAAGGGACATTTCCGGAAAATCAACTTAAGCTTCTCTCAATAAATGAATAGTTTGTACTTGCTACAATTATATTACTTAAGAAAGTGCTATCAATGAGGGCTTTCCCATTAGAATAGAGACAAGGCGCGCACTACAGCACTTTGTCACTTAACAATTACAACTTAAGAATCTTAGTAAAAAAATTATTTACCTGGTTAATAAGTGAAGAAACGCTGGGGGTTTTGGCTGCTAGACTAAGGGCACTGATACCACTGTAACCAGATAAACTTACACTTGGCTGTTGCTGTTTTTTTAAAAAGAGAAATGAAAACTTAGTCAAACAAGTTTATTTATGATCAGGCTATTTTTAAAGATTAAAATAAAAATACATTTAGATACATTACAGTAATCTTATGTAATACAAATCTTAAAAATACCTGAATAGTGAAATATGACAACCGCTACAAATGACCTTACCTCTGTCTTAAGAACGACTGTACTCCCCAATGGCCTCAAGGCTGAGCGACTAAGGATGCCCTAGAAAAAGCAAAAAGTTATAGCAATCATTAATAACATGAAGGTTCCATTTACATTTAGGCCTCAGAGCTTAGGTTGATAAGCGATACCTTTCTTACCAAACAAAGCTGAATGAAACAGTCAACATAATGATAAATTGAAACTGGCCTGAGCCCCCATTACATTCAAGTCTCCAAGGTCAATAGTGACAAAATGTATGAATTAGGAAATAACTAAAGAAATGCGAAGAATATAAATGCAGAGACCATCTAAATTGTTAAGATCAATAAGTAGAACTTTAGTTGGGGTTATGAATGGTTATGAGGCCTAAGTTAGCCACTGCCTACCTGACTTGGAGATTTTTATCATTCAGACTAAAAAGGCACAGTCCTACATAAAAAAAAAAGCCCCCACCATAAGTAATATAAATTAATGATAGGTTACAAATGTTCTTTTACTAAAAATATGAAATAACAAAGGGTTCAGACCTAATTCTAAATAAAAACTCTAATGCCCCTAGTACAAGTTAATATAAGGTCATCAGTAGGTCATACAGAAAATTTAATTATTTTCATTATTTCTGGGAAGAGAACACCAAGAAGACAAGAGCTGTGATATCAGCGATTGTAACTTACTGCATTTTAATCCTAAGTTTGTCCAATTCATTAAATTTTATTTTAAAGCTCTACTTTGCTATTAACAACCATTTTTAAGCACAACAACAATGGAGAGACCCTTTCTCCAAATCAAAGCTTACTAAAATTAAATCGAAAAGCACATTCAATTCCCGCATTGTGTAATAAATAGAACAACTAATACACTGGATTCCTTCTTTAAAATTATCGTATGAATCTTACCAGGCATCTGGCTGTGGGCTGGGCGAACTTTGCACAAGCATACATGTTTAACTTTGGTTTAGGTCGAAGAACCTGTAAGGAAGAAGCCGGTAGTCCGATTTTAGCGGAAATCATAACAAATATATCGAAAGTACCTTACTTACTTTTAATAATTATTGCATTTAATAAAACGAATGCAGTAGATGTAATTACACTTATAACTATAAAAGGATGATCTGAATGGAACACCGATCCCAGATTGATTTGATAAGTACCTATTCAGCTCCAATGGCCAACCTAGAGGTGAAAACGAAGGAGACAGAGTTAATACGCATGCGCGAGTTATCACAGATATTTCCGTCAATGACGACAAGAAAACAAACTAAAACTATTTGAAATTAACGAGACAAATCTATTTAAGATAAAATGAAAATTGCCATTATAATTTGAGACATAAAAAATGCACGATAACTCGGCCAGAAGATGAAATCACCACGCATAACCAAAAATATTTTTCAAAAAAAATCTTTCAATACAAAATAATCATAACGTAAAGAGATACAGACAGTCAGGCACCTTTGAAATTCAATATGTTCGAATCGATCGGGCAAAAAAATCTTTGTAATTGTAAGACCGCATATAGATATTGGCTTCATGAAATAACACTTACCACAACTATTTGATGTTACCCAAAGAAACAAATTTCGCCAGGCAAAGTCTATCATGTAATTAAATCAGTATCAGCGTTCAGCAGGGCCGTTCTTAGCAACTGCGGGGGAAGCTCAGTATGCGAAACGGATTGCGCGGGGCCCAGTTTGGGTAGGGATAAGGAATTATGAATGATAATAATTGAAAAATAAGAAAGGTGGGGTCCACTGTGGCCGCATAGAATGCAGTGGCCTAACACCGGCCCTGGGCGTTCAATACAGCCACCACGCCACATCCCCCACACCCCACCCTTTACACCTTCGATATTTGGTCACAATGACTGATTGTATGTACACTGGTGAACAAGAAACGCAAAATAATAACGATTCCAAAACAATTTAAAACGCATGTAGTTGTAGATAAGATTTCACAGTTCTAACGCAATGACTAACTATTCCGCTTAATTAACACATAAGACTTTTTATTTTAATTGCTTTCTTTGCCGTACAGCTGACTTCATTGAAAGAGAGTTAACTTTAAAAGATTACTCTGTAAGTGTTTTAATGGGTTATTATTCTTTCAAATCAGAACCCATTATTCGGCAAATAATTTGCATTCAATTTATTCTATCTTGGAATTCATTACTTTCTTTTTAAAAAAAAAAATAATAAAAAAAAAAAATAATAATAATTTTTAGCAAAGGTCAAAATTATATTTCAATAAAAAAATTTAATGATAAGAGTAACATATATAAATAATTTGGCCAAAAGAATTTGAAGTAGGGCTGCGGAAATTACCGATTAATTTCTCGATTAATCGGTAAAAAATTTACCGATTAAAATTATCTTAATCGATAAAATAGCAATTAAAATTAAAGAAAATGTTTTAATTTTTTTCGATTTTTAATAAATAATTAATTATTAGTAATTAATAATACTTTTGTTTTTTTACGTACAAATTTATCCATTTAAAAATAATGAATCGAAAATGTTCACTTTATAATTAACCTGTTTTATATGCACTATGATTTTTTTTAAAAACACCATCTCTTTTTACTTAATAAACAATAACGAAATTTTAAATTCATTGACATTATATAGAACTAATTTTATCTAAAAATATCACCTGAAAAAATTTAATTTTTAAAATTAAATTAAATTACATACTTCAGTTAGTCTATGTGCATTTTTTTAAAAAAATGCCCTAAATAGGCACAAAATTTGAAGGAAAACAACATAGTGAAAAAAGTAATTATGAGGACTTTAAAAAATCATAACTTTTGAATAACTTGGAATAAAAAGATGTTTTACTTTTATATTTTTAAAATTAATTTGAAATTGTCATCAAAGTGCCTAAACTCAATAAATACGTGATTTAACTTATTTTTATTGCTATGTCTTAAAAATAAATCAACAAAACAAAAAAGTCAATTGCATGTTTTTATTTCTTCCCTTGAAATTTTCAGTTTAATGACGTCATAATCTTTTTTTAGCTCTAACAAATTATCGATTAATTAATCGGTAATTTTTCAAAAGTTAACGATTAAATTAAATTTAATCGATAACAGCCCTAATTTGAAGTTTAAAAATAGATTTCTGCTAAAAGACTTTCATTGCCCATGTGTTTTTGGTCGACTCTTTAGTCACGATGTTGTCATATTTATGATTACAGTGGCTGTACGGATCTTAGGCAGAGCATTTAGATGCGATGCCGATGATGAAAACCAAAGTACCCGTTGAGGGTCGGGTTACTCCGAAGTGACCGTTTCGCCCCCCTCAATTAACTAGCAACGCTGTTGAGCGGTGCCGGTTTAGGGCCAGGAGCGCCAGTACGGAATAGCAAAAGGTACCGCTAGGAAACGCTTTTGGACGCCAGCTCTGAGGAAACCTTCCGGTGGGGGTTAAACCCTAGGCAGGTCAGTGATGATCCCACGCTTTGCGGCGATCCAAACCATTGAGATTCGTAAGCTCTGCTGGGGTGGCGCCAGAGTGATACTATGTTGATAGCGAGTCATAGTAGGAAATTCCACACCTCCCTCGGGAGGCACACTTAGTGGGAGGCGTTTTCGACCTAGTGTC
>MUZC01003706.1:156221-168236 GCA_002072015.1 Radix auricularia
TACGTCCCTTAGGGGGCCAGAGGGCTGAGGGGGTTTTCCGGGAAGCCCCATGAAGAGCGCAGGCTCGGGACTGCTGATTTTCTTCCACGTGTAGGATTTTCAGTCACGCTGTTGTAACGCCCGTTTAGATTTACGCTTGCTTAGATCACTCCGCTCTAACAAATGTGTCTGGAAGCGAAAGAAGGGGTAAGGAAAATATGTTATTCTTTTTAAAGTTCCAAGCTAGATATCTTTGCCCAGGATGAGTTGACTTTGACTGGAATCGTTTTTTATTATAGAAGTAAATCATTCGACTGTTGTCAATTATGTCAAAGGTTCTACATTTTAAATAGATTTTTAATTTTTAAAAATTTTAAAGAGAGAATACACAGAAATTATATTAAAACTCTAAAAAAAAAAAAAATTAAAAAAAAATATTTTCATAAATTAAAAAAGAGAACCTTTATTAAACGTTTAAGTGCATAAAACCGGAATATGTTAATGTTATTGCAGATATCTCTTTGAGTTCTAAATGAAAAAAAAATAATTAAAGTTAAGCAGCAAATAGCATATCACAGGGTGTATGTCACAGTATGTATGTGAAGATATGTGCGATTGTTCATATTTGTGTATTTATGAGCGTATGTATGAAAATGTGTGTGTATGAAAGGTGTGTGTGAGTTTGTAGGTGTGTTTTGACTTGAATATGAGAAAGTGTGTGTGTGTTTTTTAAACTTTATTTATTAATAACAGCGGAATGAGATGAATATGTTTTTTCTTTCTTTTTAATCTAATGGAGTGCAGACGTTAACACAAAGAACACAGATTGCGTCATTGATGAACTGGTCAGCTGAAACAGTGGGTCAGCTCAGTAATGTAGTAGCGAGTAAAATCTATAACAAAACCACAAGAATAAAACAAAAGAGCCCTCTTAAAGTAAAGTAGTGGATCAACTCTGTCCTCGACGGCTACTTCACGGGTGATCACCGCTATTGGTAATCTTTTAGGAAAATTGATAATCGCTTAGAATGACTAACAGCCATTTATTGACCACTCATTGGTGGCTAACAATCAGATATTGACAACCAATTGGTAGCTAGCAATCCCGATTTTAAATGTTCAATTTAAGCATCAGAAATAGAATGGAGAAGTGCATGAAATTTGTGGTTAATACCGTATATGTTCGCATAAAAGTAAAAGCCGAATTTAGAACTATAAAATATCACACTAAATCAGGAGGTCAGCTTTAAATTACATGGGCATTTTAAAAAATGAACACAAGGACGAACACAAATGCCAATATAACAGCCAAAACATTATTATCGCTACCAGACTCTTGATTGGGTTGTGTGTGCATAATGTACACATATTGTTATTGCAAACAATGTGCAGAACATGTTTTTGTGGCATTCCAAAAGGTTAAAAACAACTTGTATGCAACATAAAAGTAAGCATTTTACATCTTTACTCTTTACATTAACAAATTTCTATGACAAAAATGTGGTGTAAAATTAGACAATTGTATCAACCAAAATTGTATGGTCGGATTATATGCGGTTTTTCCCCAAAAAATTGACCATTTTAAAACAGTATTAGTCGATCGGCTTATAATCGATGTAGGCTTAAATGCGACCATATACGGTATATTGTTCAAAATCCCAGGTCATTCCATTGTCCTCTGAGCTGCTACGCTTCCTTGGCACAAATAGGAATAGATGGTGGACAAGGTGAAGACCACATCACATACAATTCCCGACTCCATCCCATACCATCCCCCATCCCATATCTTCTCCATCCCATACCATTCCCCATCCCATACCTAATTCATCTCATACCATCACCATCCCACCCATACCATCCTTCACCCCATCACATACTAATCCCCACTCTATCCCATACCACCCCCTATCAAATACCATCATACATCCCCTCCTCATGCCAACCCATACCAGCCCCTCATACCATCCCCCAGCTCATACCATACCATTCCCCACCCCGTCACATACCATCCCCCACCCCGTCCCATACCATTACCCACCCCATACCACCCCATCCCAACTCTATGAAATTATCCTAAACAAACGGATACCTTTTAAAATGTTTTTGTATAAGTTAGGTCTGTTAAAATGATGCTGAAATGATCAAACCATATGAGCTGGAAGGTAATAGGCTAAATAGTTATTACATTCTGAAAATCCTACATGTGGAAGAAAATCAGCAGTCCCGAGCCTGCGCTCTTCATGGGGCTTCCCGGAAAACCCCCTCAGCCCTCTGGCCCCCTAAGGGACGTAAAGACTAAGAAGCCCCCCCGGAGCGGTCGCTGCTACAAGCGGCCACCTGGGCGTCCAGGGCACTAGGCCGAAAACGCCTCCCACTAAAGTGTGCCTCCCAAGGGAGGTGTGGAATTTCCCTACTGTGACTCGCTATCAACATAGTATCACTTTGGCGCCACCACGGCAAAGCTTACGAGTCTATATAGTTTAGATCGCCGCAAAGCGTGGGGATCATCACTGACCTAACTAGGGTTTAAACCCCACCGGAAGGTTTCCTCAGAGCTGGCGACCAAAAGCGTTTCCTAGCGGTACCTTTTGCTATTCCGTACTGGCGCTCCTGGCCCTAAACCGGCACCGCTCAACAGCGTTGCTAGTTAATTGAGGGGGACGAAACGGTCGCTTCGGAGTAACCCGACCCTCAACGGGTACTTTGGTTTTCATCATCGGCATTGCATCTAAATGCTTTGCCTAAGATCCGTACAGCGACTGTAATCATATATGACTAGCACCTAGCGCCTAACAACGGTCTTCGGCTGTCCAAGCCAGGGGTTTGTCAGTTTCAGGTTGTGGTCTGCTCGTCTGGCGAACCACGTAGAGGTCACCCCTTCTCGCCAGGTTATTACATTCTAGCAGACCCGGTCGTGCGTTGCAAGTAGATTAATAAATTAATAATTTAAAAGCTTTAAAAAAAGAAGAAAAAAGCGACATTAAGGGACTGGGCTCTAAAATGAGTGATAATTCGTACTCAAGCTATGTTTCTCCATATTGTTTAAAATTTATTGGGGAATTAAATTATTAACGTGCATTACAAAAACATTTGGGGACACCTACCCGAAGGAATGAAGATTAAGAGTTCAGTTCCCTATAGTAATTATTTATAGACTCTTTAGTTTTTATGACCTAAGATTGGCAAGATTCGTTATTTTCGTTATTTTCTCAGTAATTTAAGCTAACACTAATTTTTATAAAGGTTATATAAGGGATACATGGTTTAGTCAGCTATAAAGGGTATGCACACACACACACACCTTTATATATACATAAATAAAGATATAGGGAAAAACACATTTAGGGGGCCCTCGGCCACATTCGGTGCAAGATGTCAATTAAAAAAATATTTTCATTTTAATTCGGTTTCACATCATGGATATATTTCTCGAGATCGTTAAAAAGTGGATGGGGAAAATATCTTAAACATAAACGAAAAATAGAGTTAGGGCCCCTGGCCCCGAAAAAATTGACATTACAAGTTCATTGTCTTTAAGTAATTTAATATGGGCTACCAAGTTTTTGTATACAAAGTTTGGTTAAGATCCACTCATTAACTCAGCAGCTAACGCATAAACTAATTTTTATATAACTCATTACCAACCACCACCACCAAAAAAAAAAATTTAAAAAAAATTGGATAATTATTTTATTAACCTCGGGCTGCGGCATAATTGATGTGGAGTACAAATAATGTTTTATTACTATAAACAGCAACAATGCTCCCTTGTCAATTTTAAGAACTTATTTTGCGGATGCAATCATCCATGAAAGAAAATAATGCTATAGAGTTTCATTTTCACCCATAGTTATTTATGATTTTAAATAGATCTTTTGTGAACAAAGGGTTCATCAACGGTCGTAATATCTAAACTCACGTCTGATAGTGACGTGTATAGCAATGGATAAGCTTAAAGTCTTTTTTCTATTTTAAATGCAATGAAAGGTTGAGCAGGCTCCGTTTATTAAAATAATAATAACTAGCCGTCCCGCGTCGTAGCATACGCCGATAATGATGTAATGACGGGCGACATTTTATGAAAGTAATTGTTGAGGAGAGTGTGTGACTACTTTTCTGTCACTGAGCACAACGGAGAGCACGAATTTATTATGCCAATGTCGAGAAACAAAGCTTACAGCCGTGTTGCGAAGAAAGTGTGAAATGAACGGGCACAAACACAAACATTTTAAAAAATCAAAAAAGTAATGTCTTAGCTGGTGCTTGAAGCTACGACCATCCGCGTGTTAGACGAATGTAATAACCACTACACTACGAAATACATGCCATTCTGTTGTTCTTAAAGAACAAAGTAATTGACCTCAATTGAACGTATTGTTGGTCTCGATAACCCCCAATCCTCACACTACCATTTCTTGCAAGCTGGTCGGTCGATGGGGCAGGCAGACAGCTCGGTGTCCCGCATGGTTGAACCATGAAGAGAATTATATATATATGATATATATATATGATAAACGGATTGTTGGATACAAGAATAGAAATGAAATTGTGTGTTTAAAGGAAAAACGAAACACTGTTATCTCGTAGGAAAAACAAAAGTAAACAATGACCCACTTCCCATGATGCAATCGAGCTGAAATTTTGCACATATACTTTTGTCACCTATAAATGCATTGTGTCGAAATTTCAGATCGATGGAATGAACCGTAATTAAATTAACGCATTTGAGTACATCTCTATGTATCATTATGTAGCCGTTTTCTATAGTTGACCTCCACGGATCACTGAAGTTCACCCCAGCCATCGATGATGACATTCCGTGTTTTACGGCAAGGGGGTTTCAGTCACGTCCCCTCTGTACATGTTTATGTTAGTGCGTTGCGCTGTCCGTATTAAATTTAGCATAATCATTACTTTTATTTATATCTCATATATAAGGTATTTATAGTCCGGGAGCGATGAGATCTTATTTTAAACTTGCTTTTATTTAACTTTCTGTCCAAGTGAAGAAGCTTTTAGTCGGAATTAACAAACTCTTGTTTGAAAAGTAAATACTGTTACTTTTGACAATATGTTACGTTTGATGTTTTTTATTGAGTCAATGTTTCTTAAGTCAACAGTTTTAATTCTGTCAATACTTAACATTTTTTTAATAATGTTCCAATTTAATTTTTTTCCAGCTCTTTAGTGCAAATTAGTAATAAAAAAGTATTAAACAAAGAAATTCTGTGTAAATACTAATGGAAAAATTAAATCTTATTCTGTTTGTTAAGGGCCCACGATCGTTTATGATCCCACGCTTTGCGTCAATCCAAACCATTGAGACTCGTAAGCTCTGCCGTGGTGGCGCCAGAGTGATACTATGTTGATAGCGAGTCACAGTAGGAAATTCCACACCTCTCTCGGGAGGCAAACTTAGTGGGAGGCGTTTTCGACCTAGTGTCATGGACGCCCAGGCGGCCGCTTGTAGCAGCGACCGCTCCGGGGGGGGGGGCTTCTCAGTCTTTACGTCCCCTAGGGGGCCAGAGGGCTGAGGGGGTTTTCCGGGAAGCCCCATGAAGAGCGCAGGCTCGGGACTGCTGATTTTCTTCTTCATGTAGGATAATGGTTCCTTGAAAAATTTGATGTTTTGTCCGTGAAGATAATGTCGGAATGTCGGGCAGCCGACCTGGGTGTTGGTCACTTGAAGTTGGGGAACAGGAAGCAATAGATACGTCAGCTGTTGTTGTCTGAACTGATCCACTCTTGGAACCTTAGAAGATTGTTCCAGTCACTAATTGTCTTAATTGGCACGAGTGAGCAGCTATCTTATTGCTGTCTTGTTTTCATTCGTATTTATTTTATCATTCATCTAAATTCACGTTAATTTTTTTTTGTTGCAATTTTTGTGTTTTCGCTGAGAAGTTGAAATTGATATCAATGTCTAAAATACTGTTTCAGACCCCCATCCCCATATTTTTTAGGTAATTTTGGTTTCACACAAACTCGGCTTTGAAAGGCATTGCCAGTCCTTTGATTGGATGCACTTGACGTCTGCTGGAAGGTGTCACCCTTTAACAAATATTGAATGATTGCGTCATCAATTCTCAAGCAGTCAAAAAATCACCCGACGACATCTTGATGGCTCACAATTATGGCGCGCAACGTCAACACCACAAAGGTGACGTCACGATTATTTGCATCGCGATTTATGGCGGGTCTTTAATTTAAAGCCAAAGGTTCTCAAATGTAAAGCGGCACGTGACAACAAACAATAATAAAAATAATTCATAGTTAAATGTTTCCACGATTTGACTTTTCAAATCTCAAGGCCCCCCGTGAGACTGGGAACCCAATCTTGTGTATTGAGACTCACTGTGAGAATGGCGTAGTGCGTATTGACACAACTAAATCGGTTGCCAGCGAGCACATCGGCCGATTCCATTGATCGTTTGTTTAATTAAAAGCTTGCTTCCCGCCCCTTTCCGGCGATGAAGTTTTCATTGACGCCCCAACGATTACTCCCAACGATTACTTCCATCAGAGGCGCACTGATCACGTCACACCCCTAGCATGGCATTAAAATATAACACGCGCCCCTCCAATAAATCAGCCCCCGCATAGAATGGGCGCCCTTAGAGCACTCAGTTAAAGAAAAAAAAAAGAAACTGAGAAAACTTAATGTCTCCGTTGAGTTATGAGAAAAAAATCTACTTTTTTTTTCTTTCTATTTTGTTTCTGAGAAATACTGCTTCGAGGCTATATAACACTAAATGTGCGTGAGATGATGTAATATGACAGTTTTATGTTAGAGGCATTTTGTGTTACTAATAATTTAAGAGATTATATTTAGTGAGTGGTCTTTCGGGGACTTTTTTATGTTGTGCGTGACTAGGTGAGGTTATTGTATGTGGTCTACCCCCCCCTTCCAAAACGCATTTTTTTCGGACACCTTACACGGGACTACTTAGCAGATTACATTAGGTTTGTCATTTCTCACACCTGAAAAGTTGTACTCGTGTGCAGTCGAGCGGCGTGCACGCTCGGCTGGCGTACCTAGGGTCGCGGGTTCAGATCTCCGTGAAGGAAAATATCTGAGTCAATCTAACTCCAATCGGTTACCTGACACTAGTTGGGGAAACAAAGGCAGCTGAGAATAGCGTGGTCTCTAATTGCCGGGGCCATCACTTGACAATACGCTATGGCGGATGAAGGGGGGGGGCTGAGCTAGCTAAAGCCAGTGGCCCCCGACAGTTTAGGGACCCCCAAACTTTTTATATTTATAATAAAAGTGTACAAATGTTTGCACGAACCCTTGGAAATATAAAAAATAAATAAATTTAGAAATATTAACTATACAACTGATTGCGATTCAGACCTGATAGTGTTAATAATCGATAAAACGTGATTTAATTGTCTCACTGAGAGAACATAGTATAAAGTATAGTATATATATATTTTAAATTTCTCATTTTAAATAAGCTCCACTGGCCGTGTGGAGAGAATACAGGCGCGTGATGCAACCGATGGGGGGTTCGATCCCCAGCAATGAAAAATAAAAAATTTCTTTTCACACTCAATTGTAACATACCGCAAACACTTCAAACAGTAATTTTTTCCTGTTCGTTTATTATTTTTTTCATTATTAATATTTAATTACAGTCCTCTATTAGCTGTTAACAATCATTTTATTATAAAGGACGCTGGCTGGATTAGGGCCCCCGTTTGATTGCAGCCCGGGGCCCCGTGCAGTGTTAATCCGCCCCTGACAATACGTTCTTATCAGAAAGAATACTACGCATGACTAATTTTGTGTAGAGAAGGAGCCTCCTTAACATATTAGATAAAATGAGTATAATGTAAATGGTTAAACTAAATAATCTCCAATTTTACCGTATTCATCATGATTGTTGCCTATAATGTTAATGGGTAAATTATATCATCACCTATTTTACCGTATTCACCATGATTATTGCCTATGTAAATGGTTAAAGTAAATAATTTCCTATTTTACCATATTCACCATGATTTTTGCCTATAATGTGTATTAAAATAAATAATCTCTTATTTCACCGTCTTCTCCAGTGCCTAAGTCAGCACATAGGACAATATGTAAACAATCATGTCTTCTTGAAAGTATTTGAATTACTGCGGTTTAAAATGTCAAGTCTTTAAATTTATCGATTAATGCATATTTGCCAAATCCTTAACAATCTCTGTCAACGCTATTTGCCATGTCTATATCAATATCTCTCAACGCTATTTGCCATGTCTATATCAATATCTCTCAACGCTATTTGCCATGTCTATATCAATATCTCTCAACGCTATTTGTCATAGTTACATAAATGTCTTTCGATGATATTAGCCATGTCTTTATTAATTTATACAAAAAATATTTGCAATGTTTGTATCAATATCTATCAACGCTAATTGTCATCGATGATGTCCTCAATAATGTCCTCAATAATGTCCTCGATTATGTCCTCGATTATGTCCTCAATGATGACCTCGTTGATGTCCTCAATGATGTCCTCGATGGCGTTCTAATGTTTACAAACTTGCATATTGATTACACAAAGCCGACTTAGTTAAGCGCTGTTATGTGAACGTAATTCAATGTCACCGGAAGGCAATAATCAATGACATAATTAGTATTTCACTTTGCCAACACGGAAATGAACTAAATGTGACATTGGTGTACTTAAAATTTCAGAGAGTTTTTACTAGACATATTACTCATTTTAACACGCCGCTGGTCACATCTAGTGCCTAAGATAGGAATAAGATTATAAATCATGATTATATAGTCCAGAAATTTTTGTTCCTGTAAAAAATGACTATACTAATTCTCTACATTGCTATAAATATATACAGTGGTTCCGGGATGGCTTTCGTATCTTAGATTTTCCCTATGTGAAACCAGACAGAAACAACACTAACAATTGAAAATATCATTGAAAACTAGAGATAAACAAAGTAATTTTTTTTTAATCCGTGAGAATCGACAGGGGCAAATTAAGATTGCACGGGGCCCCTGGCTGGTATTTCGAACTGGGGTCCAGTCCAGACGACGTGTATTTAAATGCAATGATTGCTACTAGGTAATTTAAGACTGTCACTGGTAAGGGAAAAATATGAATAAATTTAACTTATATAAAGAGACATGAATCCAGACTTAAATAACTTTTTAAACTACGTTATTTATTATTATTTGTTTCAACCTAGATCCTAAGTTTGCAAAGTTTTCTCATAGCGAAGTTATCATTTAAGTCAGTAAAGCTAAGGGAATTTACAATTGAATAATAATAATATAATATTAAATTGATAATTTATATAGCACTGTATTCCAGCAAGGAGCCGGGCTCACAGTGCTTTACAATTTACATGGAGATAATAACACATATATTAAGGAAATAAATATTTATATCATGCTAACCACATAAATGACAATACGTTAAACATCAGCTACGCTAATCGTTAAAAGAAATGTTGTTTCCTTAATTTTGAGAATAAATTTTGAAAAGCTGCGTCTTAATTAAGTGCAGGACTTGAAGGACTTAGTAGTTGAAATACTACGGATGTGTAACGGTAGAGAATTACATTGTTTGGCTGCACAAAATGAGAATGACCTGTCGCCAAATGTTTTTGTTCGTGTCTTTCAATGCTCATCAGAAAGAGAGAGAGAGAGAGAGAAAGAGAGAGAGAGAGAGAGAGAGAGAGAGAGAGAGAGAGAGAGAGAGAGAGAGAGAGAGAGAGCAGATTCAGTCTTTGGTGTACCATGCAACTTCGAACTACAATTTTATTCTTTTTAAAATATTTGAAAATGATCGCTATTCACTGCAGTTGGATCTTATCATTAAAAGAGAGAGAGAGAGAGAGAGAGAGAGAAAGAGAGAGAGAGAGAGAGAGAGAGAGAGAGAGAGAGAGATGTGTACTGTGTACAATTTAGCTCATTCAAACAGCAACATCTTTAGCATTGTGCTTCTTTCCGTCCCTGACCCTGGGGCTAGACAATAACTTTTTTAAAAAAAGAGTTCTGAAACTTGGCCTGATTCTGAAGGACAGCAGTCTTGGAAATCTCTGAAACAATTTTCCATTAACGTGGCTGCTGCCCACCGTATGACGTCATTATCTTATATGTTACAGACGCTCCTTCTGTACAGAAGATTATTGCGTCCTACGTATTTCTATGGTTTGTGTGTAGTCCTGTATTCTTACTAGAGTCTTAAAAGATGATAAAGTGGAGGCTTTCCTGGTTTCTTCAGGCAACCCATTCCACGCCCGAATACCGGACGGAAAGAAAGAAAACTTGTATGTGTTTGTTCTTGCATATGGAATAAGGAAGGTGTTTTTAACTTTATGCCTATTTGAGGGTTGTATTAGGTTATCTTTGTGTTGTATTACTGAGCTGAGTTAGGTTTGTATTAAAAACAAAATTCTTATGAATGTCTTTATATGGATCTAACCAATGTTGGAGAGCTAAAGTGTGTGTGTTAATGTTTATCAGAAATAAATGAACTCTCAGCCTTGAATTTTTGTGTCGGGGAAAATACTATTTCAGCCTATGGACTTCATCAGACACTTTCACTTTTGTGATCGTATTAATGAATGTATCATCATCCACGGACTTATCTTTTCCTATTTCTTCGTAGGAATAAAATTCAGAACGCTGTCTTCTAACAAACTCAAGATGAGATTTCAACAAATGTATTGATAGCTGAATTCAAGGATAATCCCCGCTCCTGAAGGGTTAGATTTGTCTTATGAAATCTTTCTAAAATTGTGTCCCAAATTTCAAGTAAAAATAGCGACTTTCAGTTGTTCAAGTTCCTTCTGGAATCATTCTGCCTTCAAGATGACAGTCGCGCGGCTGATTTTCGTCAGTTGTCCATTTGTCAAGAGCTGCAATATCCCCATTCTATGATTTATAAACAGACCTTACAGCCTCATGTCGGGCTATCTTTTGTTAACAGGTTCCCTTATCATATGTTTTTGAAGTATCTGCCAACAGTGGCGTAGCTTGAGCCTTTGCCGCCCGGGGCGGTCTTTAATATGCCGCCCTTTTAGGGGCCTCCCATAAATGACGTCACGCGCCGTTCTTTTTTTTTTTTCTTTTTTTTTTTTGGTGGGGCAACACACATATTACGTCATTCAAAACGCGCAACTTTAAATAAAAGTTCCACTTAAATATACCATTGCCGAAAATGAAGTTTTACGTGGTTTCACGCGTGTTACGATATTAGAGTGCAGCCTTACACTAAAAACATTTTTAAATGACAAAACATATATATTTGAAACACCCTCGTTTTCACATAGAAAATACCACTTGCATTGTGGGGGGGGGCTTTGTGACGTCACATTGAGAAAGGGGTCTAAGTTTTCGTTTCATGACGCCGTGTGATGAGGGGGCAGGGAGTGAAAAATCCGACGAAATCACCTGACGTCATTTATGAACGGCCACTTAAGTCAATCATATGAAGGTTTTTATAAATTCATAAACTTGAATAAAAAATTGTAATTGAAACAAAGTACATTGTAAAAGGTGGGGAACAAATTTACCATAGCATGCCCTATTTATGTAAGCAGTAAAAAAAAGATTCCACATAAGATGATTTACCTATAATTAAAACATTATATAAAATACAAAATAATTGTTTTGAAGGCCACAAGAAAGTTATAAGGGTCGCCCCCTCCACAATGAAACAAAAGATATTCCAAATTTTACACCCAAAAAACATTAACAATTAATATGCTTTTACTTTTTGTTTATAAATAGATATATATGATTTTTTAAATAAAAAATGAAATTGTAAACATCAGTATATAAAAATTTATTATCTATAACTTTACTTACTTATCCAACTTTCATAGTAGAAAAATCATGTATTATGTTAAAAAATATATATTATTTGTAATATCTTGATCTATGGAATTATTGCATTTTGTAGTCTTTACTCACTTATTGTCGAGCGAATATAATTTTTTTATCAACTTCAGGTTGGAAAAGCTCCTTTTACAACTAGATACACTGATTGCAATTGTTGAAAACATTCT
>MUZC01003706.1:181505-201511 GCA_002072015.1 Radix auricularia
TATATATATATATATTAGCTTTAAAAGTAAAGCCAGAAGGGATTCACCTCACAACACAGACACGCAGTCTCTCAGGTCACATGTCCAAACAATGTCGTCACAACAAACAACACATCTGTTACAAAATTTGATTTCGTGAATCTACGACACGGCCGATAATTATCTATCTCAGAAGCTGCTCCTTATATACAGAAGATGCTGTTCCTGTTGAAATGCTGCTGGGTAAATCGTTTATATAAATTAAAAATAGTAGGGGGCCTGAGACAGTTCCTCGTGGAACTCCTGAGTTAACCTTTATTGGTGCTGATTTATCACAGTTTAATCTCTATTTAAAAGATAGTCTTGGATCCAATGAGGTATGGTTCCAGAGATTCGAAAATAGTTAAGTGTTCTGAGTAAACGTAAATGGTGAGCTTTGCCAAATGCCTTTGAGAAGTCTAGTGATGTTGTATTACACTATTAATTATTGGCTTTGGCTTTTGACACATCATCTATTAATAAACCAATTAAATGTGTTTCACGTTAGCTGATTTTTCTAAGGTCGTGTTGAAGTTAACATTGTACATTATGTTTTGTTAAGTGAATCACTTTACCACTATATGTTGTGTGTGTCTGTTAATTTAATTAACTAGTAATGCTCTTAAGTGAACAGGTGCTGGGGTCTTTAGGTCACATTTGTTAAAATAAAAACCTGGATAACATTGTTTTAAGTGATAATCTTATCTGTTACAAACGCTCCATCTGTACAAAAGGTTATTGCGTCCTACGATTGAAAAACTACTTTATTGATTGGGGAAAGTTCATTGTTTAAAGTGTTGCAAAAGGACATCACTGATTTGTTAGATTCAACGTTGTGTGTGCTATAGCTGGTAATTCTTAAAACATTTTTTTAAAAATGTGTGTCAATATTTTTTTTTAGATTCGCATTTTATCAAAAGTTATATTACCTATTTGATATATTAGTTTTGGCTTCTATCGCACGTTTATTAGAAATAAAGTTATGGACACTCGGATTATTAGTTAAGGACATAGTTGATCATTTCTATTGGTTAAAAAAATAGTATCTTTAAAAAAAAATAACTATTAGAACGTAGTTATTAGCCACATTTTTGAAGAAATCAACTCTTCTATTTCATTTAAATGTAATTTTTCTATTTCTTCAAGACTCTCGTTTAAAAAAAAAAATGTTTTTGTATTATATTATTCATATATCAAATGTGTTTCTTAGCACATCATTTTTTATACGTCAATTTCACGAGGGCTTTCATATTTTTTTATTTGGATAAAAAATATATCCGGGTAGAAATGAAATAATAATATTTATTTTAACAAAAAACACCAAATTTTTCCGACTTTATAATTTTCCTGAAATGCGAGCCCAAAAACTTAATGCTCCCCCCTGTGTGGGGCCGTCTAAAAGTTACCATAGTTATTGTTCTCGGGTTACAAACGGGGCAAACTGAACAAACAGATGGTTGGGGGGGGGGGCTATTTTTGTCCAGCCAACTTAATTAAATGTGAAACAGACACCAGCTGACTTGGTTGTGAAAATAAGGAAGTGCCGGGGGGGGGGGGNAACTAACAATTTTTTATTATTAAAATAGAATATCCACGAGATATTAAGCAAAATTAAATAAATAACGCAAAGAAAAAAAAATTAATTGACCATCTAGATCAGTGGTTCCCAAAGTGGTTTCTACGGACTCACAGGAGTCCCTGGGACCGTTTAAGGGGTCTGTGGAAAATTAAAATTTATTTGGGGGTCTCTGAACGACGTCAGGGGGTCCCAGAAGGTTTAAATAATACAATTTTATACATTTTAATTAGCATGGAAATTGAAATAAATAACAATAAATAAAATAGTATCTGAATGCTATATCTACAAATTAAATAAATATCCTAGGTACTTTCCGTATGGATTACAATGTTGTTTTCTTCAGAAATGAAAGTTGAGCTACATTATTAAAAGGTCATGCTTGATGCTTAAGAAATGCGGAGTTACTTAAAATATTTTTTTTTAAAATAAGTTAGAAAAATACAATTTTTTTTAATGTGAATCAACGAGGGTTGAAAAACTACGTAATTTTCGATGTGTTATTAGTGACGTAATATTTATATAAATTGCATCCTTTCATAAATTATTTTCTTAAAAGGACTTTACTGCAGAATTCCGTTGAAAATGTTCATACTTTCTTAGCAGTAGTTTGTCACACCAGATAGAATGAGCGAGCCGAAGAAAAAAAGCCGACAAAACATTGTTGTTAAATTTTTAAAGCATGGCTAAATGGTTTCAAACAGATACGAAAAGTGAAACGTTATTTACTGAATTTAAAGAGTGTTTTAATGTTAAAGCTGTACCATTGACTTTATGGCATATTTAAAACAAACTGTACGGAATGTATTTACAGTCCTACATGTGGAAGAAAATCAGCAGTCCCGAGCCTGCGCTCTTCATGGGGCTTCCCGGAAAACCCCCTCAGCCCTCTGGCCCCCTAAGGGACGTAAAGACTGAGAAGCCCCCCCNCCCCCCCCCCCCCCGCGAAGCGGTCGCTGCTACAAGCGGCCGCCTGGGCGTCCAGGGCACTGGGCCGAAAACGCCTCCCACTAAAGTGTGCCTCCCGAGGGAGGTGTGGAATTTACCTACTGTGACTCGCTATCAACATAGTATCACTTTGGCGCCACCACGGCAAAGCTTACGAGTCTATATAGTTTAGATCGCCGCAAAGCGTGGGGATCATCACTGACCTAACTAGGGTTTAACTCCCACCGGAAGGTTTCCTCAGAGCTGGCGACCAAAAGCGTTTCCTAGCGGTACCTTTTGCTATTCCGTACTGGCGCTCCTGGCCCTAAACCGGCACCGCTCAACAGCGTTGCTAGTTAATTGAGGGGGACGAAACGGTCGCTTCGGAGTAACCCGACCCTCAACGGGTACTTTGGTTTACAGTACATTGCACCATTCATCAATATCCTTTTTTCGCCTAAAAATCTTAGTGAAAGTTTCCATGGATCATTAGATTATGTCATTAGAGCAGTTAGTGAAATCTATAGGACAGCCCACAATGAGAGATTATTTGCTCAACATTTGACTATGAAAAAGACTACAAGGGTTTCTTTGTTCACACGGAAGCACGGGGTTTACCAAAAGGTGCATATTAAAATCGATTTTTTAATCCTTTTGATTAGAATTCTTTGGAAGCAAAAACAATTATTTGCGACACAATTATGACAGATTTATATGCAAAATTCAGTTCAACTAATAGTTGACCGATTAAATTTAGTCAAAACTAAAAGCACAATATCTGCGTTTGTTGCTAAACGTTTTCTATACAAACAAAAATATGGGCAGATGAGAATATTCTGTTTCCGAATCTTTCCAAATTGCAAATCAGAAGCTTACTGTCAATACTTTAACGGCTCTTCATACCTACTTGAACCAAATATCTGATGCCATTCTTCACTTGGATACTCTCGACTGGGCGTTGAACCCTTTTGCGCGTGGAAAAACTCAGATCTCGAACACATATGAATCCATTCTAATACAGTAGCAGCTCATTGAAATATGAACACATCAGGAACTCATGTTTAAACACGTTATGGTTAGAAAACAGATCCCTTATATATATTTTATGTATTTTATATATTGCTTTATGGACTATTGTAAATAATTTGTTGACTGCTTTCCCATCGCCTATTAGGCATTATAATGATTCAGTGCCATTATGAACCTCATCATAAAAAAACTAGAAACCGAGTAAAAATGAGTGCTAGTGTGGAGTTGCTGTTGAGACTGACAAACATTAAAAACACAAAGGAAATCAAATCAGGTTCATCCAAGTCATTAATTGTTTTTTTTTAATTTAAAAAAAAATAATTCCAATAATTATTTCTTCAAAATGTTTTTTTTTTGTTTTAATAACTTTTTTACTATGCTTATGTGTAGTTTTTTTTTTCATTTGGGGGTTCGTTGGCAAGTTTTGACTATAAAAAGGGGTCCGTTGGCAAGTTTTGACTATAAAAAGGGGTCCGTTGGCAAGTTTTGACTATAAAAAGGGTTCCGTTGGCAAGATTTGACTATAAAGGCAAGTTTTGACTATAAAAAGGGGTCCGTTGGCAAGTTTTGACTATAAAAAGGGGTCCGTTGGCAAGTTTTGACTATTAAAAGGGTCCGTTGGCAAGTTTTGACTATAAAAAGGGGTCCGTTGGCAAGTTTTGACTATAAAAAGGGTCCGTTGGCAAGTTTTGACTATAAAAAGGGGTCCGTTGGCAAGTTTTGACTATAAAAAGGGGTCCGTTGGCAAGTTTTGACTATTAAAAGGGTCCGTTGGCAAGTTTTGACTATAAAAAGGGGTCCGTTGGCAAGTTTTGACTATAAAAAGGGTTCGTGGGCGAAAAAAGTTTGGGAGCGACTCCTCTAGATGTTAGCAGTTTTTTTTAAATTTAAATATTTTTTAAATTTTAAATAAAGCAATTTTTAAATTTAAATAACGTTGCTTTTTTTCCTAGAGCCAGACGCTTGACTGTTGTTTTCTTTCTTTAACTAGACGCCTTCAAGTGTTTTGTTTTCTTCCTTGTTTTCTGTCCCCTGAGTACTTCAAGTATAGCACAGTTACTGTGACCTCGCATTAAGGGTGAGAGTTTCCACCACAACCCCCCCCCCACCCCAGCGATCAATGTGTCAATCATTTCAGCCCTTACCTCTACAGACCTTGAAGACGTTCACATTGTTTTGTGTAGACCGTAGAGAATACCTACTGACCAGGGGCTAGACAGCGGAGATATTGGGGGCTAAAGAAAGGATCATGGGTATTGACCCTTGAAACTAATGTCTCAAGAGTTGAATTCATACTCTCAACTCTGTGTATGGGAATCTTGCTAAAGTCCACGGTAGTCTTGGGGTTAAACAGTGTCCCGAACTGTGCCCTTGCTGTGATAAATTGTTGTGTCCCTTGAGTGCAGCACGGTGCTATTAGGAGTGCAAATTTTACGCACGATGTCCTTGCTGTGATAAATAGTTGTGTCCCATTGGGTGCAACGTGGTGCTGTTAGGAGTGTACTGTTCCTATACTGCCTCCTTGCTGTGAAAAACATATGTGTGGTTTTAATGCAATATGGTGCTGTGTGGTGGATCCCAAAGGAAACATGTAGCTGCCAAAGCACATGACTAAAATAGGATTACAATTGTCCTCGTCGATCACACAGACAAAAAAGCTGGCGGATTTTTATTGAATTTTGAACGAGTTTTAGTGTAACTTATTTCCAAATTTTGGTGTGTTTGTTGTGCATCTATTTACATCTAACGGGAAATAATCCCTGTTTGTTAAAAGTTTTTTTTATACAGCTGCAGTTTGGCATGGTTATCATGGTCGAAACGCGTCACTAACAAAAGGACATTCTTGAAATCTTAAAGCTATGTCTAACATGTGGAATTATCTGTTCCATCAGCTGAAGATTCACGTCACACAAAATTCTCCGAGCGCCTAACTCGCTTGCCGCATTAATTCAACTGGTGCACCACCATTTCAAGACTAGGCTGCAATACCGGCAGTTGCAGGCCCTGGTGTGGTCTGGAATGTTGTAATATGACTTAGTAGAGCAGCGCTGCGTTGAAACTTCGGTCAACAAAGTCTGGTGTATGCGAATCATCATCCACCATTGATCTGTTTGACCTGGTCTGGAAATATTAACATATGAGCAACAAAGCCAGTCCAAGGACGTTCCACCGTCGTTTCGATGGCATGTTGTCGAGGAGTAACAATAGTGATTAGCAGGAGTGGCACACTTCAAGATGGGAACACATCACTGAATGATGACAAAATTGCTGCACCAAAAATAACTCGTTTTGAACGTCCGCGTAGACTTGTTCAATATGTGAATGAGATTTAATTTTTCTCCGTTAGTGATTGACTGTAGGAGTCTGTATGAGTATGAGGGACCACTCGCTATCGATGATTGCACAGACAACTGCCTTTAATTTTTAATTATTATTTTTTGTCCCATAACCTCTTTTCCGGTGTCGTAGGGGGTTCTAATTTTTCAATTAGAACATTCTCGGGCTTGGTATACCCTGGCTGTGCCAATTCCTCGCCAGGTCAGCGGAGGGCTTTCTTGGCGTTAGTGCCGTTAGTCATTCATCAACATATATTATACTGGCTTTAGCGTGGGCCATTTATTATATAGGATTATAGTCCATGGCCAGGACCTATTACCGTCGTGCTTTTGGTCCATTTCTCTACCGCGTGTTACTAAAATGGCCGGCCAACAAGGTTCTTACTCCTAGTTAAGTTACTTTAATATCTGGTTATGGTTGGTACACCTCTGCCCTGCTGGTGAGTCGGGCGTGTCATCGCCGTATACAATCACGTGACTCTGAATTGTGACTGTAACCATAACCCGATGAACTAATAGCCGTGCAGGTTCTCTCAATCCCAGTTACAAGACGACATGATCGATGAGAGATCACTTCGATTAAAAAAATCATAACAAATCAATGATACACACATCCTCATCTCTAGCAGAGCTGAGACAAAGAAAATTAAATTCTTTGCTGATCAACGTTACATTTTGTTTTGTTGTTGTTGTAAAAATCAGATTAATTCATTTAATCCAACTTTTAAAAGACTTTGTTGGTGTGGTCAATGTCAGGGAGTGATGAACGAACTTCTCCATCAATCTTTGAGCTGATTGCGCTCTCAGTCCATGAAACTCAGTTAATTAATGTGGAGATTAGACCCCCGCGTATTTTTTATTGGACAAAGCGCCTGATACAATATGTTCCACAAACATTACGGTAGTCCTTTAAAAAAATTAAACTTTGATTCCCGGAAGAGACTTCTTTAAATTGTTTGTTAAGTTGTTTGCCGTTTAAATAATGAGTGGTAGAACAAGATGCTAATTTGTTTATCTTTGTCTTTACATAGCCCTAATTGATGCTTGTTTGACCAGTTTAACTAGTTATTGAGGGGAAAATAACATTTATTTTTTCCTTCAACTTTTGTCGATAAATAATAATAGTGCATATACATTTCTAACTGCCACTAAGACGTTATAACCTCATCTTTAACTGTGCACCAAATGACGCCATCAAGTGTAGATGAACACGTTAGCACAGGTTTCATTCATAAGATGTCAATCAGTTTCCTATTTTTATTTTATCGATGTAAATCAATTTCTTGTTTGTCCAATAGATGTTAGATCAAATCAATCATTTCTTTTTTTTTCACCAGAACTATGAATGTCCATGTGATTATCTGGACTGTGGTGACGTCAGCCATCTTACAAAAGGGTGAGAAATTTGTCATTGCTTTTAAGAAATTTTGAAAAATGTAAAATATGTCAGTCTTTGGGTGCCTGGGGGGGGGGGGCTTAGAGCCTCTCTTAGCACTGACCCTTTAGGTGCCTGGCTGGACTTAGGGTCTCTCTTAGCACTGACCATTTAGGTGCCTGGTTGGACTTAGGGCCTCTCTTAGCACTGACCATTTAGGTGCCTGGCTGGACTTAGGGCCTCTCTTAGCACTGACCATTTAGGTGCTTGTCTGGACTTAGGGCCTCTCTTAGCACTGACCATTTAGGTGCTTGGCTGGACTTAGGGCCTCTCTTAGCACTGACCCTTTAAGTGTCTTTGGATTTCTGGGGTGAGGCCCAGGACCTATGTCCAAGCACATGCTCATGGCTGGATTTTTGCCTCTTCCGAAGTCATATCTCGTATTACGTCATAACCATGAAATTACCCAACACTTGTCTCCCTTTCAAAACCTATTTTTTAACCTCGTTCCGATTTCGTGATTTTCCTTTTTTCCCCACCAAATCAGTGATATCCCTTCATATCCCGATTCTGTGATCTCCCTTCATATCCCAATTCTGTGATTTCCCTTCATATCCCAATTCTGTGATTTCACTCCATATCCCAATTCCGTGATTTCCTTCCATATCCCAATTCTGTGATTTCCATTCATATTTACAATTCTGTGATTTCCCTTCATATCCCAATTCGGTGATTTGTCTTCATATCCCAATTCTGTAATTTCCCTTTATATCCCAATTCTGTGATCTCCCTTCATATCCCGATTCTGTGATCTCCCGTTCAGTCCCAATTCTGTGATCTCCCGTTCAGTCCCAATTTCGTTATTTTACTTTTATTTCTCATTTCGAGCGTCAATTTTAATTTCATTTCGACATGTCCAAGCAGTGGTTCTCTCGACATGTTTAAACAAAGGTTCCCTAATTCTCATAGGAAAGCTTTCATATTTACACTTTATGAGCCCTTGTAGCCCCCCCCCCCTTTTCCGCCAAACACACGTTTTTTCCTGCTAAGAACACTTTAAAAAACAAATGGATGTTGACTATGTCACGTTCCATAGACACTGAGGTAGCCCAGATAGTTGACCTCAACTACGTCACTTTCCGGGGTCACGTAGTGAGATCTCAGGTGACCCAGATAGTTGACCTTCAGTGGGTCACGTTCCAGTGTGACGTAGCGAGACCTCAAATGACGTCTGCTGGCCTCTGTGAGGGGTGGGAACATACGAAGGTTAAAGTTCACTACAATAGCCGCCTCAAGTTTCTTGTGATAGGAAGGTTAAAGTTCACTATAATAGCCGCCTCAAGTTTCTTGTGATAGGAAGGTTAAAGTTCACTACAATGGCCGCCTCAAGCTTCTTGTAACACTCAGTAGTGTCATTGAAAGAGGTAACAGTGGTAGGAATAATTACCCTCTAATATCTTCAAATCACGTGATATCTTGGCACCTAAAATATTGGCACTATAATATAAAAAGTATAACCTGTACTACGATGATATCTAGATATCTAGAGTCTAGAGGTTCACTATTTTATAATCTAAACATATATAAAATTGAACACCCCCCCCCCACACACACACATGAAGGGTTAAGATTATCTTCAATAAGTGTATTTAAACTACTTACACCCCCAACACACATACAATCCCGCTAAATACAAGAACAATGAGTTTAATGGCAATGGCAAACTTATAAAGAATATTTTACTTTTTAAAAAAAGAAACGGATATTATATAATTTTAAAAACATGCACCAGGAGTTCAATCTCTATCATCTCAAGGTAGTCACGTCCACGTGACTCTTAAAACATGAAACGAAAATTGATATTTATGACTGTAGCCGCAAAATGGGGAATGCTACGAATCAAAATCAATTACGTATCAATTTTTTAAGTGAATCTTTAAAAAAAAAATTAATTGAAAGTTGCCTATCGATTAAACCATAGTCTACTGTATACAGAGAAAAGGAAATGTCAAAAATGTTAAACTAAACATCGATAAAAGACGAATGAGGAATAGGATGTGTACAATCTCATTCTCTTACACAAAAGATCGTTATTCACTGTGAGAGATAAGAAATAAAAGCGTTTACAATTTAGCGATAATTCCGCCTTGAAAATCGCGTTTCGGAAACTATTATTAAATTAATTTCTTAGAAGATTGGAACAATTTTAAGCTTTCCACTAAAAAGAAAAGATAATTGAAACTAATATTTTGACTTTATTCATTACAGTTATACGTGTTTAAATATTTCAATGTCATCATTAGATTCAAACAACCGAAACATGGGTCTTTAAAATTATTTTTGAAGGCTACGTTGTCAGCGGCGTATTTGCCTTTCTCTATGGACAGTGACGTCACTCATGTGAATCCTGGCACTAAGGTCATCAAATAAGTCTTGATGTAAATATTCACAGTAATACCAATATGAAACAAAATCTCAACAGATCTAAATACCGGTGACTTTTTGTGCTGTTTACAATTTAAAGATTGAGTAATTCTGGAGAAATTGTATGCCCAGACCACTTAAGTGCCCCTGGTTTCACCTAAGAGCTTTTTGGTCGTTCATGTTTGTTTTTTTAACCAATATTTTGACTCAATTTAAGCCATTTGTCAAAACGTGATTTTCCGAGATTTCATGGCACTCACCACGCGAGACGAGATTTCGTTTGTTCAGTCATTAAATCTCGCGTGCCAGATTTCTGAACGCTTTCGTCCAAGCCAGCCGTATGTCAGGAACAATTATTAGGCAAATAGTTTTTTATTTAAAAGTTATGATATTAAAAGCAAGTAGAAAAAAAAGAATTTGGCATACGTGATTTCAGTCGATGAAAGCCTATGGTCACCGGGTTGTATCACTTAATCCGGGCTGTAATCCGGAACCGGAAATAGAAATCAAAATACGCCCGGAAGCTTAAGCTTAATTTTTTTAACATTTAAAACCCCACTGAGGAGATTGAACGAAATTTTTTACATTAAAAAAATAATAATAAGATGACCACATATCCCCAACCAGTTCATAAAAACAAATGTTGAGCTGAGTCAAGCAGAGAGGCAAACTTTTAGACTGTTTCAACTGTTGTCCAAACCAATGAGAGGCAAACTTTTAGACTGTTTCAACTGTTGTCCAAACCAATAAAACGTCTGCTAGACTTCCCTTTACTTAGATTGTTATTAGTTATCACTGGGGCAGGGCGGTTTGGGGGGGGCGGATTACGACTGCACGGGGCCCCTGGCTGCAATCGAACGGGGGCCCTATCCAACCAGCGTCCCTGTAAATAAAATGATTGCTAGCAGCTAATATAAGACTGTCAATAAATATTAATCATGAAAAAAATAAAAAAAGAACATGAGGAAATAACTGTTTGAAGTGTTGGCAGATATGTTACAATTGAGTGTGAAGAGGAAATTTTTTTTTTAAAATACACCACTGGGAGTCGATCCCGTCATCGCTTACATAACATTAAAAAACAAGCCTAAACTCTTCCACACGGCCAGCTTTGCTTATCAAAATTGAGACATTTTAGAAAATATAAACCATATTTTTAAGTAGTAGCGCTTCAGACTGCTGAACGGTGGGAATAACTCTAGTCACGAGTTCAAACCACGTTACTGGCAAGGCCCACGGGGCATTGTGCTAGCCACACAATCCCCTGCTCGTTAGTGGTGGCTTAATAAGTTGTGAACGCTACTTTACTTGCCCTAGAGTCCGTCATGGACTGAAAAGGGGTTATTTTATAATATTTTCTCTTATTGAGCTAATCAAAACAAGCGTTTCGATTATCAAGACTATCAGATCTGATTAGCGACTACTTTAATAGAGAAGATTGTTTTTATTTTTTAAAATTTATTATATTTTCAAGGTTTCATTTAACATTTGTACACTTTTATTATAAGATATAAAAAGTTTGGGGGCCCAAAAACCGTCAGGGGCCCAAAAGCCGTCGGGGGCCCCTGACTATAGCCTGTACAGCCTCCCCCCTTGATCCGCGATAGGGGGTGCACATTACAGTTGATCTAGGCTCCAAAATCATTCCTCAATTTCCTTGACACTCCCCTTCACGACTCTTTACCCCCTCCCCCGCACTTTTCACGATCAGTGTTTCCCTTTAAGCTGCGTGGCTGCGAGGGCCTGGGTGGTATAAAATGTACACCAAGTAGCAGTTTAGAATTACCGCGCAGATAATATGGTAAAATATTGCACAAAAAAGGATCTTTGCACACAATTTTGTTTTTACTTATTATGTGGTTTAACGAACCTTAATGAGAACATTGATCACGACTATACAAAAAGAAGGATCTAAAATTTTGGAAAGAAGAAGAATTGAAGAAAACAAAACACTAACAAAAGACAGTTAATTGTTTTTTGTTGTTTTTTTTTTTTTTGTTTGTTTTTTACATAAGTCCATTCTCACCAACCTCCCAGCCATGAAAAAACTTTGCCCCAGGACTCAAGTTCAACAAACCCATTGTAATCCCAATTTTCTGGCAACCAACATAACGATTATATGACCTAGAATCAGATAGAACACAGAAAGCAAAATAAAAGTTCAATAGTGAGAATCAATGGACATTCTCTTCCCGTTCAATAGCCCAATGATAAATGTCTTGTTAACTGAGTAAACACAACAATACTGCCGTCCATGGTTCTCAACCATCAATGGTTCTCAGCCGTCCAAAGCTCTCAGCCGTCCATGGGTCTCAGCCGTCCAAAGCTCTCAGCCGTCCATGGGTCTCAGCCGTCCATAGCTCTCTGCCATTATGGTTCTCAGCCATCCATGGTTCTCTGCCGTCAAAGGTTCTCAGCCGTCCACGTCTCTCTGCCGTCCATAGCTCTCAGTCGTCCATAGCTCTCAGCCATCCATGGTTCTCTGCCGTCCACGTCTCTCTGCCGTCCATAGCTCTCAGTCGTCCATAGTTCTCTGCCGTCCACGTCTCTCTGCCGTCCATAGCTCTCAGCCGTCCATAGTTCTCTGCCGTCCATAGCTCTCAGCCGTCCATAGCTCTCAGCCGTCCATAGCTCTCAGCCGTCCATGGTTCTCAGCCGTCCTCGGCTCTCTGCCGTCCACTTTTCTCTGCCTTACATGGCTCTGTGCCATCAATGGGTCTCTGGGATGCCTCATTTTGTTTCTGGGTCACTCATCCGTGACATGTCCTCAATATTGAGCCTCCTCCTCCCACCCCTCCTCCCATCCCACCACTTCAAACTCACAGTTTCGTATCAGTTGTGATATTTTTTATATCCTGTAGTCGGTATCAGATCAAATCTATTTCAATTCCCCCCCCCCCAAATAATTCCCTACATTTATTGAAATTATAGTGTTGTGGTGTGTTCGTTAAGCCACCAATTAAAATTCCAGTTTAGTACAGCAGTACCTTGAGATACGAAAATAAATTCGCAGGAGTCGCTTTCGTATCTCAAGCGTGACGTAGTTCAAGTCCACTATTACAAGTACATTACTTAATTCGTTCTAAGCCTTACTAAAAATAAAACTTTAAATGTAATCATAAAAATAAAATACACTGCCCTGTATGCTGAAGTTTTTACAGTATCACTCTGTGGTAATCAACCATTAGTAACTTATTATGTGTATTACACAACTTGAACAAAAAATATCATTAGTAATCCTAATATAGATAAGGAAAAGGCAGAAGCTTAGCTTCGGGGCGAGGCGATGCCGGTGGTACGAGTGGCGGTTGAGGAGTAAATACAGCAGAAACGATGAAGTGACAGAGAACGAGCACATACCGTAACAAAGACTTATATAGGAAGAATATTAGGAAAAACATTAAAATAAGTCATTAAAACTTATTTTTAAGAAAAAAAAACATTTAAAAAAAAATAATTAAAAAAAAATTAATTGATTTTTTTTTCCTTTTTTAAACTTTGGCGCTGAGGCCGGCTTAGGTATCTTAATTTTTTCGTATTTACGAGCAGTGGTGTAGCTAAGGGGGGCGGTGGGTGCGGTCCGCCCCAGGCGGCACTCATCTAAAGGGCGGCATTTGTGGGCATTTATTTGAAAAATGGAGCCATTTCCGACAACGCCCTTTATCTTTTGAAGGGGAAAACCAAGGTGAAACAAAAATGCTCTTAATTTCGAATCTTAATTAACGGATTCACGCAACATCTGTTTGATTACATAGTGTTTTTATAACTAACGCAAACCCGTTCAAAAATTAAAAATCTCTAAAAAAATGAATAGATTTGTTTGGAAAATTAAGCGACATGCCTTACTAATGGCGCTATTATAAGAAAACTGTCCATAAAAAACAACACATAACCACTGGGCCTAATAATTAATATGTGCTATTAATATCACCACGACAGTTTTTGCGTGGAATTCCGACATAGGCAGAATGATGCGCTAACAAGTACCTACATGACATGGTGCTTCAAATATTGTGTTTAACCGCAAGTAGTAATGTATATTACTGATTCAGTTTTAGAAAATTATTTTAAGCTAACTTACTAAAAATTAAATGTATTTTGTTTTTATTGCATTAAAGTAGCACACATAATTTGTGTTTTTCATTAAAATATTGTTATTCATTGAAAATGCCACGTCTATCCAATTAAAGCAAGAATTCGTAAATAATTTGAATTTTTCTATTTTATGGAAAATTATTAAGATTTAGCGCAAGAACATGAAAATGTATCCGTTAATAAACATCGCTATAACATAAATAATTTCGAAAAAGACATATTTAAAAATTTCAAACGTCTTGGAAAAAATTGACATCTGAAGAAGTAACTTATAGTAAAACGAGATAAGATACTGGAACTTAACTCAGTTCATTGCAATATTTTTCTTTTCTATTTTCTATAGTATCTCCATTTATGGGAACCCGTTTACTTTGAAATAAATCATGCTAACTCATTTCATGGAACAAAGTTATGCGCTAATTCAGAGCGCTGTTACATATTCTAGAGAGTTAGGGATATCAACTGAACGCCGTGCTAGAAGCAAAATATGTATGAGTGGAGAACATTCAGGAGACAGGGTTCTATCTTTAGAGCAAGTCGTACAACGAGAAATGTTTTTCTCTACAGATGTAAATATAAAAGATAATAATAGAACCTGCTGATGAGTTGCATGTCTTTGCAAGAAAATATTAGTGTATAATACCATGTAATTTACAAATTGAAAAATTTTATCATCAAATAAATTTATTTATTACCATTGACAAAGAACAGTTCAAATTGAACGAAAAAGGTTCCAGGTTTTTATGGCTGTACACAGGGACAGTCTTTGCAATTGCGGGGCCTTAAATGCAGCTTAGTAAGCGAAAATTAAGATAGGTGGGGCCTATGAAAGCGTGAAGTCACTGCGGCCGAAGTGGCGCAAGACCAGCCCTGGCTTTACCTACGCTACAAGAAGAGGCATTGTGTTAGAAAAACAGGGGGGTGGATGCCCCCTTGATCTAAATATATTAAATAGTGGAGATTGGAAAATTCTTTACCCAACATTAATATTTTGCTAAGAATGTTTTCAACTATTGCTATCAGTGTATCTAGTTGTGAAAGGAGCTTCTCCAACTGCATTTGATAAAAAAAATGTATCTTCCTTCCACATTGAGTGATTTAAGACTACACAATTTTGCAATATTGTCTAAAGATAGAACAAGATATTACAAATATTTTAAATTTTGATAACATAATCCGCGATTTCTCTATTATAAAAGTTAGGTAAGTAAATGTATAAATAAGTTTACACTAATGAATATAATTTCTTTCTTTATAAAAGAAATAATATATTTTTAAATAAAAAGTAAAAACATATTAATTGTTCATAATTTTGGGTGTAAATTTGGAATATGTTTGTATCTCATTTGTGGGGGGATGGGTGGGAGGCCTTCGACCTCAATAACTTGCTTGTGGCCTTTAACAAAAGCATCTTGTACTTTTAAAAATGTGTACTTATAGGTTATTTTATCTTATTCAGCCTCTTTTATTAATGCTTAAAATAATATGGCATGGAATGGTTAACATGTTCCACACCTTTAATTTTACAGTGTACTTCTTTTCAATTACAATTTTTTTTATTAATGTTTATTAATTTATAAAAACCATCCTACGATTGACTTTATCGTCCTCAAATGACGCCCCGGGATTTTGGCTGATAATTCACTCCCTGCACCCCTGGTCACACGTCGTCACAAAAACTTAGACCCCTTCTTCAATGTGACATCAAAAAGCTTCCCCTCTCCCCATAAAAGCTGTATTTTCTATTTGAAAATGAGCATATTTCGAATCATTTTTTTTTTTGTCATTTAAATATTTTGTTAGTGTAAGGCTGCACTCTAATATCGTAACACGTGTGAAACCATATAATATATATAAACACCCAGTGGTGTGGTTCTGTATGTTTGTTTGTAACGTAACGCTCAAGCGATGTACGACAGTCTACAGCAGTTAGTTTAGTTGAAACGCTGAGGAGCGATGTACGACAGTCTACAGCAGTTAGTTTAGTTGAAAAATCGTGTTTTGATGAGCGCTGTAAAAATATTTAATATGATGACGTCATTGTTTGGTGTGCATCGGTACGCAAAATACAACCCCTATTATTATTATTAAATAAATACTTTGCGTACATTTCATAAAGTTTAATAATTCGTATTTATCAAAAAAGGACAAGTTGGTTGGTCTTTAAAAAAAAGGTTGGCGCCGTAGGCGCCCAAAAAACGGGGGCGCCGCAGGCGCCACGGCGCCTGGCACAATCTAGTAATCATATACTTAAGTGGAACTTTTATTTAAATTTGCGCGTTTTGATGTGACTTCAAATGTGTGTAACCCTCTCTCCCCACATGTGTGACGTCATTTATGGACTCCCCAAAAAGGGCGGCAAATTGGAGACCGCCCCGGGCGGCAAAAGGTCTATCTACGCCACTGTTTACGAGTATTTATTGTGATAAGTCCTTCGTATCTCAAGGTACTTCTGTATTAGAGTTTCGTAAATGAGTTCAGTTTCGTGCTCAATATTTTTATGTACTATACAAGGAAATACATTGAACTACATTTCTCAGGACACAAATCTTCATAGTAAAAAAATCTGGGTAACTTACAACAATTAATATAGGTCAGAGGCGGCAATCATTGAGTCCGTCTCTTATGTTCTTAGTCTTTGTCAAGTAAATTTAATAGCTCATGGAAATTCCCAGTTGTTTTTTTTTACCACCATTTTTGGGACGAACCTGCTTCTACTTCTAAATATTGAAACGTGAATTTCAGGCACGCAATCAAGCAAAGACGCAAACAATGCAGGATTTATGTATAAGCTAAACAAGCTATAGCTTAGGACCCCTCCTCCCCCCCCCNAAAAAAAAAAGAAATCTGATTGAGTAAATGTCACATAAACTTAAAAATACTACAGCATCATTAGTCTCAACCCCACTTGTCCGATAAGTGGACAAGACAACATGAATATTATAGAAGGAACCTCTGTAAGGTATTTTAAAAAATTTTAAAGATAAGATGCATAATGGCCAATGGAGCACTCATCAACAAACACGGGTCTAAAAACATGGGTCTAAAAACGGGTCTGAAATCATGGGTCTAAAAATAATGGACGACGACCTTGAGAATGCGGTACCCGGAGCACGTCAGCGAAAGAAGCTTTACTCTTAAGATTTAAACAACCGTTTTTTTTTCTTATTTCTTCCACATGTCCATCAAGCCTCGGCAATCCCATGTCCAGAAGTGGCAGTCGTTGATGCTTCGGTGACCTTCAGTGATCCCACGAGGGAGACTGGCAGCAAGGTCACCGTGACCTGCACGCCCGGGTACATCATAGCCACGGGTCAAAACAACATGACGTCATACTGCCGTAACGGAACTTGGGACGCACGTTTCCCACCCGCATGTCAAGGTCAGTAACACCCCAATCCGCATGTCAAGGTCAGTAACACCTCAATCTACATGTCAAGATCAGTAACACGCACCTTCTGAGAAAAATGTTACACCAGGCATGTCTTAAAACGCTGCCATTGCTAGCAATCTCCGGTTAGAGCACTGGTTCTCAACCTTTTGAGATTAACGAACTCTCTGAAGAAAGCATGTCTTAAAACGCTGCCATTGCTAGCGATCTCCCGTTAGAGCACTGGTTCTCAACCTTTTGAGATTAACGAACTCTCTGAAGAAAGCATGTCTTAGCCGCGGACGACTACTGAAAATTTCGCTACTGCCGTGCTGGAAATGTATTTAAAAAAATTGACTTTGTGTATAAAAAGTTACTTGCATGTAAGTAAAAATATCATAAAATGCTACGATTTGAGTGCTCCGAAAACAATATTGAATGGAAACAGATTGTAATATCTTTCTTTTTCAACGAACCTATGTCACTTATACTAGCCTTCAGAAGCATAACTGGGTTTTCCGCGCCCTTGGCAAATTCTTTTTGACGCCCCTGAAAAATATTTTTAAAAATTACTATATTATATAGAATAAATTGATTATAGATGGATTAGCAGTCGGCGCCCTTGGCAACTGCCTCGATTAAAAGTCATTGTTACGCCTCTGCTAACCTTGTACTTATAGTGTTATTCAATTCTTATTGCTCACTATAAAAGACTTCAAGTCATAAACAGTAGTTAACACTAGTAAGACTGCTACATTAGTGTAATTAGTGCGAGCCTATAGACCTAAATGACCAATAGTCTACATCATATTGTCGTATGGCGGTTCTTCTTTTTTCCCCCCGGAACTGCTTTTGATTCACACATAAGTTGTGAGGATGATTCTGAGGAATCGTTGCTGTCCTAATGTTCGGTTGTTTTCTTTATCGTGAATTTGTCTGTGTGTTCAATCAATTTCTTTAATTTATTACTTAGATTCTAGTGTGACATTATGTGATGTCCGTTTTAGCTAAATTAAACAGAGTCATATTGTTTTCGACGCTATGCTATCGCCATTGAGTTATTAAAATAAGTCAATATATTAAAACGAGACATTTTTGCACGCCTTTTCGTGGTTTTTTTTTTTTTTTTAAATTGAAATTTAATTCTTGGCTCGTGGTCCACCAGGCATATTATCGCGCAACACAGGCTGAGAACCATTGCGTTAGAGCTCTTTCAATGTTAAAGGTCCACTTTAACTAGTGTCATTGTCATTGCTAGTGGTTCCCTCTTTGAAAGTCAGTCTGTATTGCCATCATATCTAGACTCTATGCAGAGGCGTCACTAGGGTTGGTGTCACCCAGGGCGGTAGGTCATGGTGTCACCCGGGGCGGTAGGTCATGGTGTCACCCGGGGCGGTAGGTCATGGTGTCACCCCCTCATGATTTAATCCATAGAACTCCTCCGTGTTTTCCAGTGCCAAATAACGGGAATATATAGAATTTTATGGTCTGGTGTCACCCCCCTGATGGTGTCACCCGGGGCGGCCCGCCCCCTTCGCTCCCCCCTAGCGACGCCACTGACTCTATGGTTTTCGCCTATGAGCCCATAGATTTGATTCAATCACAATAAAAACTAACCAGAAAAAAAATTGTAATAAATTAAAATACGATGATTGTTTCCTGCAGTGATTGACTGTGGAGCTCTTCCGGATTCGAGTGGGTCAGTAATCACACTGGACAATGAGGCACTGGGTCTCGGCGGTTACGGCCAAGTGGCGAGTAAGTTGATATGGACAGTGGTCAAGTGGCGAGTAAGTTGATATGGACAGTGGTCAAGTGGCGAGTAAGTTGATGTGGACAGTGGTCAAGTGGCGAGTAAGTTGATGTGGTCTAGTGGCGAGTAAGTTGAAGTGGTGAAGTGGCGAGTAAGTTGATGTGGTCAAGTGGCGAGTAAGTTGATGTGGTCAGTGTTCAAGTGGCGAGTAAGTTGATGTGGTGAAGTGGCAAGTAAATTGTTGTGGACTTTGGCCAAATGGCCAGTAATTTGATACGGACAGAGGTCAGGTGGCGAGTAAGTTAATGTGGTCAGTGGTCAAGTGGCGAGTAAGTTGATGTGGTCAGTGGTCAAGTGGCTATATAGTTGATGTGGATAGAGTTCAAGAGGCGAGTAAGTTGATGTGGACAGTGGTCAAATGGCGAGTAAGTTGATGTGGACAGTGGTCAAATGGCGAGTAAGTTGATGTGGACAGTGGTCAAGGGGCGAGTAAGTTGATGTGGACAGTGGTCAAGTGGCGAGTAAGTTGATGTGGATCATTTATTTATTCACGTCAGTGACCAAAAATCTTAATCGTGTAAAAATTTATGATGAACTGTAACCACCATAGAATGAACCTTGACATTGAGGAAATCAACTCTGACATTAAAAGTTTTAAACTCTGACCTTCTGTCCTCAGCGTACACCTGTCACTCAGGCCACGCCTACTGGCCGACCTACAGATTCGACTCATCTGAGACGGTCAAGGTCAAGTGCGATCTGTTCGGCCAATGGGAGATCATCCAGGGGTACACCAACAGGACTGAGAGCCAGTTTTCTTGTACAGGTCAGACGTGGGTGACGTATGTCCGATTAGACGTGAGTGACGTATGTCCGGTCAGACATGGGTGACGTATGTCCAGTCAGACATGGGTGACGTATGTCCAGTCAGACATGGGTGACGTATGTCAGGTAAGACGTGGGTGACGTATGTCAGGTAAGACGTGGGTGACGTATGTCCGGTCAGACGTGAGTGACGTATGTCCGGTCAGACGTGAGTGACGTATGTCCGGTCAGACGTGAGTGACGTATGTCAGGTAAGACGTGGGTGACGTATGTCAGGT
>MUZC01003706.1:203872-227349 GCA_002072015.1 Radix auricularia
TGACGTAGGTCAGGTAAGACGTGGGTGACGTATGTCAGGTCAGAAGTGGGTGACGTATGTCGGGTAAGACGTGGGTGACGTATGTCAGGTAAGACGTGGGTGACGTATGTCAGGTAAGACGTGGTTGACGTATGTCAGGTCAGAAGTGGGTGACGTATGTCAGGTAAGACGTGGGTGACGTATGTCCGGTCAGACGTGGGTGACGTATGTCGCGTAAGACGTGGCGGACGTATGTCAGGTAAGACGTGGGTGACGTATGTCAGGTAAGACGTGGGTGACGTATGTCCAGTCAGACATGGGTGACGTATGTCAGGTAAGACATGGGTGACGTATGTCAGCTCAGACGTGGGTGACGTATGTCAGGTAAGACATGGGTGACGTATGTCGGTTCAGACGTGGGTGACGTATGTCCGGTCAGACGTGGGTGACGTATGTCGCGTAAGACGTGGTTGACGTATGTCGCGTAATACGTGGGTGACGTATGTCGCGTAAGACGTGGGTGACGTATGTCAGGTAAGACGTGGGTGACGTATGTCAGGTAAGACGTGGGTGACGTACGTCAGGTCAGACGTGGTGACGTATATAATTAATTCCATTGAGGGGGCGGGGAGGTCTCTCCGTAGACCTGAATGTAAGCATTAACCAGATTGTCTGAATTTTATTTTTGATGGAGATGACACACCGGAGGCTCGAAACACTAGTGGGAAATTTTTTTGAATTAACAGATTAAAACACCCGATTTAGAGCTACCCTGAAAAGACAATGCAGATTAATTTATATCAATAAATGACATCATGCTTCCATTGTTAACATCAAACAAAGAGAAATAAAGGGAAAACATGAAAATGACTGATCTAAGTCATAGGGCTATATACTGAAAAATAATAATGTATATTTAGTTGAACCATGGAATGACACCATCCTGCATCATTATTTAAAAGATGCACACAAAAAAAGTTAATGTGAAGTAGGGAAAAAAAACTGAGTACTAATGATACTATTTCTTTTTGATGTGTGCGCAACAGACTGTGCGTGTCTTTTTATGAAGGATTTGCCTTTCTATTTCTTGCTATAATTAGTCAACAATCACAGTAAACACAAACAACTACACCGGGTTTATTATATTTTCGCACATATTTTGATAGATAATCTCCATTACTGTCTTTTTCTTCGAGCCAGTCCCATCGAAACTTAGTCCTTAATCCATTTTCGATCGCTTTAAGATCTGATTTACGATCGATAACCGTTAAGGCATCCATCTTGAAACGAATATGCGCCAGTTTCGTCACTTTTCGTATTCGCATTATTTTATTAATCCGACGGAGTTATCGAAGTCTGGGGCCAACGTAAATTTCCGACACTGATTGTCGGCAGACGAGTCGCGCTAGACAGGTCACATTAAACCATCACGGAGATTATTCTGGCGCTGTTATGGGTTGTTAAGCAGGTTATTTATGGAAAAAAAAAGTATTACATTTGTTAATATATTTTTCGCAGATTATTTATATTTTTTAAAAATAAATTTTCCGTCCTTGTCGTTATTGTCGGCATTCCGACTATTGTCGGAAGAAATGCAGGTCTGCTCTCCCTACCCCACCCCCTTTTTACCAACAGACGTTTTCACTCTAGAATGTAATTTTATTCCCTGGTTAAACCAACTGGAATGTAATTGTATTTCCTGGTTGAGCCAACTAGAATGTAATTATTGTATTCCCTGGTTAAACCGACTAGAATGTAATTGTATTCCCTGGTTAAAACAACTAGAATGTAATTGTATTCCCTGGTTAAAACAACTAGAATGTAATTGTATTCCCTGGTTAAACCGACTTAAATGTAATTATGTTCCCAGGTTTCAGTAATTACCACGGATGTCTTTACGCCAACGACACGCTTGAGTTAACAATGGAGGAAACGTCATCAACCATAGGCGGCAACAAGGACTCTTGCTTCACCTTCTGTAGGGACAAGGATAAAATATTTGCTGCCAGGAAGGTCAGTCAGTGCAATGTCATGTCACTCAATATAGAATGATGAACGTTGACACCTCTGTTAATATGATTTATAATGTAGGACCATTATGGTGAGCTCTTCCATTGGGAAACTCGTCATGAGTTTAATGAGCAAACAAACTTTTTAAAAAAAACTGTTTTTAACATCTCGCACAGGGGGACAGCTGTTTTTGCCTGGACACAGTCGCCTACCAGAAGTACCCGGATGCTGATTGCAACATCCGTTGCCATGACGACTTGTCGTTTTGTGGAAGCGATCAGGGGCTGTACTCTGTGTGGGACACCCTCTGTGAGTTTTGAGAATTTTTTGCCTTTGCTTTAACACCCAAATGACAATGTTCCCCTCTACCAATGTTCCTCTCTACCAATGTTACCCCTACCAATGTTCCTCCCTACCAATGTTCCTCCCTATTAATGTTCCTCCCTATTAATGTTCCTCCCTACCAATGTTCCTCCTACCAATGTTCTTCCCTATCAATGTTCCTCCCTACCAATGTTCCTCATACAAATGTTCCTCCCTACAAATGCTCCTCCCTGCCAATGTTCCTCCCTACCAAAGTTCCTCCTGCCAATGTTCCTCCCTACCAATGTTCCTCCTACCAATGTTCCTCCCTACAAATGCTCCTCCTACCAATGTTCCTCCTACCAATGTTCCTCCTGCCAATGTTCTTCCCTATCAATGTTCCTCCCAACCAATGTTCCTCCCAACCAATGTTCCTCCCTACCAATGTTACTCCCTACCATTAATCCTCCCTACCAATGTTACTCCCTACCATTAATCCTCCCTACCTATGTTCCTCCCTACCATTAATCCTCCCTACCAATGTTCCTTCTACCAATGTTCCCCCTATTAATGTTCGCCCCCCCCCCCCATACGCAAAACAAACGCATTAATAAAAATAGTAGGAAAATTATTTTAACAATGGAAGAGAATTAGGGCTAGTCCGGTTTTAAATCCTTGTGTCTGCTTGCTTGCTTTGGATCGATTTTTAACCCACTTTCCCCGTAAGCCAGAGAGCTGAAATTTTGCAGGAGACTCGTGGCAATTATAAAAATGATATATCAAAATTTCATGTACTGTAATTAAATTAAGGACATTTTAGATTATTTCATTTATCTGTATGTAGCATGTTAATTTTTGAGATAGCGTGTCGTATTGCATGTTGTATTGAACAACCTTTATTGTCGCGCAATCAAGTGGGTATTATATTGACAATACTTTTATAAAATATATTACCGATCGGTGTGCATTATATTAAACATGTTTTACGAGACACAGCTGACATTTTGTAATTTTGTATTGTCTAGCGCTGCGTATTATAATGAAATTTCTTCTAGTTATGTCTCGTATATAAGGAGTTATAGTAAAAAACTTGTGTTTTTTTAGGTTTTTAAAAAATTTCCCTTTAAACCTAACAATAAAATCTTACCACTAAATCTTACCACCAAATCTTACCACCAAATCTTACAATGAAACCTTACCACCAAACCTTACCACCAAATCTTACCACTAAATCTTACTACCAAATCTTACCACCAAATCTTACAATGAAACCTTACCATCAAACCTTACCACCAAATCTTACCACTAAATCTTACCACAAAATCTTACAATGAAACCTTACCACCAAATCTTACCACCAAACCTTACCACCAAATCTTACCAACAAATCTTACCACCAAATCTTACCACAAATCTTACCACCAAATCTTACCATCAAATCTTACCACCAAATCTTACAATGAAACCTTACCACCAAATCTTACAATGAAACCTTACCATCAAATCTTACCACCAAATCTTACAATGAAACCTTACCACCAAATCTTACCACCAAATCTTACAATGAAACCTTACCACCAAATCTTACAATGAAACCTTACCACCAAATCTTATCACCAGTCCCATGTGTTGCTATTGAACCAAGTGTGTTGCCAGTCGGCCGGAAGATGAACTCGGACAAAACTTGCCAGCAGTTCTGTCGTGGCAATGATACCAGATTGGCGTTTTGGAAAAAAATTATGAAAAGTTGTGTCTGTCTTAATGCGGTAAGTGGAATCATTTGTCTTAATTGCTTTAAAAGGAGGGGGGATTATTGTTAATATAATTTCTGTGCAACTGCAAAGCTCTTGGGATAGGTAATAAAAGAATTGTTCATAAAATTTGTATTTGATAGTCAAAGTCCATTGGTTTATTTGGAAAATCTCTTGAAATCGATTGCGCCCGAATTGTTTTTATTTATTAAATATTAGAATATCTATATCAAATTTGATTTCCCCTCGTTCGATATATTCACGTTTGGTTTTTTTTTGGCTACTTCCTCCCGCAACAGATTCCAAAGTACGTGCCCAAAGATGTTGCCCTGTGTGAAAAACCGTTAGACACGGTCATTGGTAATCTCTACATAACTGGTGAGTTTATGACTGTAACTCGTTTCCGCGATAGCAAACTCTTTTGCTTACGTCACGTCACAAGTCACTAATACACACACATGTTGTGTCGGAAATTCGTGAAGATTCAGAATCAACCCCCTCCCACCTCCCGCCCTCCCAACTCCCACGATGTGATCTTAGCTCACGGCCACACGTGGACACGTTGCTGGCCCTCTAACTCCCGCCTTCCTGGCGTACACTTGTAGCTAAAACCACGTGATTGGCTGGCCATAAGCTCCATCGACCAAAATCTCCCCCCCTCTGCCCCCCACCCCCACGAGCCATGATCGTGCCTGTCCCTCAATACCAGTCGATGAAACCCCACTTCAGAATGAAGAGATCTCCATTCATCGACTTTTCTATAGATTTGTCAAACACAAACACGATTACTTTAAGGTTTGCCTGGCTACAATATTGCTCTAACGCTAATAAAACTTTGATGGCATTCAAACTTCAGCACTTGACCTAAAATGGGAGATGGGCGGTTTTAGAAGCTTGACTGATTTGCGTAAATATATTTGTTATTTTGTTTTGTTTAAGCATTTCTGTGCCACACGGTTGGTGTCAGTGTGGATAGAAAGGTGTGTGGCAGTGTTGGCAAAGTGGCTTGGTTGGGTGTGTGGGGGAAGGGCTGGCAACGTGGATTGGTTGTGTGCGGGGACAGGGTTGGCAAAGTGGCTGGGTTGTGTGTGTGGGGGGGCAGGAATGGCAAAGTGGCTGGGTTGGGTGTGTGGGAGGGTTGGCAAAGTGGCTGGGTTGGGTGTGTGGGAGGATTGGAAAAGTGGCTGGGTTGGATGTGTGGGAGGGTTGGCAAAGTGGCTGGTTTGTGTGTGTGGCAGGGTTGGCAAAGTGGCTGGGTTGAGTGTGTGGCAGGGTTGGAAAAGTGGCTTGGTTGAGTGTGTGACAGGGTTGGCAAAGTGGCTTGAATGGGTGTGTGGGGGAAGGGCTTGCAACGTGGATTGGTTGTGTGCGGGGACAGGGTTGGCAAAGTGGCTGGGTTGTGTGTGTGGGGGGAAGGAATGGCAAAGTGGCTGGGTTGGGTGTGTGGGAGGGTTCGCAAAGTGGCTGGGTTGGATGTGTGGGAGGGTTGGAAAAGTGGCAAGGTTGGATGTGTGGGAGGGTTGGCAAAGTGGCTGGGTTGGGTGTGTGTGGGGGAAAGGAATGGCAAAGTGGCTGGGTTGGGTGTGTGGGAGGGTTGGCAAAGTGGCTGGGTTGGATGTGTGGCAGGGTTGGAAAAGTGACTGGGTTGAGTGTGTGGCAGGGTTGGAAAAGTGACTGGGTTGAGTGTGTGACAGGGTTGGCAAAGTGGCTGGGTTGTATATGTGGCAGGGTTGGCAAAGTGGCTTGGTAGATATTAACTATGGCTAGTTGTTACACTGGGATACGTGGCTGTATGTGTATGGCTGTGTGTATGGCTGTGTGTATGGCTGTGTGTATGGCTGTGTGTATGGCTGTGTGTATGGCTGTGTCTGTTGCTGTGTTTGTATGGCTGTGTGTGTGGATGTGTGTAGCTGTGTATGGCGGTGTTTGTGGCTGTGTGTGTATGGCTGTATGTGGCTGTGTGTATGACTGTGTTTATGGCTGTGTGTGTGGTTGTGTGTGTGGCTGTATGTTTATGGCTGTGTGTATGGCTGTGTGTGTGGCTGGGTGTGTGTGGCTGTGTGTAAGTGGCTGTATGTCTGGCTGTGTGTAAGTGGCTGTATGTAAGTGGCTGTATGTGTATGGCTGTGTGTATGACTGTGTGTAGTGCTGTATGTGTGGCTGGGTGTCTAAGTGGCTGTGTGTGTGGCTGTGTGTGTGGCTGTGTGTATTTCTGAGTACGATCAGATCTCACATGGTGTTGTTTCTGCGACTAAAAGATAAGACACCCGAGGCCTTGGCCGCACTTGCTCCTCTACCACAATCTACAATATATCAATGTTCACTGTCGTTTCTCTTTTAGTTCTAGAAACTTTGCCGAAAGTTAAATTTGAGACTTGTGACGACTTTTTCAATGAGGGAATCTTTTACCACGGCAACTACTACACAACTGATGGATCCAAGATTTATTGTAACTTCAGAGGTGGGTTGGATTTAGCTATTAAAAATATTTATTGTAACTTCAGAGGTGGGTTGGATTTAGCTTTTAAAAATATTGATTGTAACTTCAGAGTTTATTTAAATTCATTTTAAGCCTTATAAATAACTAACTTCGGTTGTTTTGAAAATGAATCATACTAAATTAAAACTTTTAGTTCAAAAAGGCAACAGAATTTTGATATAAAAATTGATCACATTTAAATAACACCTCTAAAATGTGTGTGTGTGGGAGGGGAGGGAAGGAGAGAGTTGTAACCTAATTCAGTTCTACTATAACGATATCATTGTCCCACAATGTCCACACACAGTTTGTGTATGGGAGGTGGGTGGAGGGGATAGAGAGAGTTGTAACCTAATTAAGCTCTACTATAACGATATCTTTTAACTCAACATTGTCCCACAATGTCCAGACACAGTTTGTGTGTGGGAGGTGGGGGGGGGGAGAGTTGTAACCTAATTAAGCTCTACTATAACGATATCTTTTAATTCAACATTGTCCCACAATGCCCAGACAACAACACTGTTTGCCCGGAGGGCTGGTTGTCTTACGGAGGAAACTGTTACCTGTTTGAGGACCGCCCGATGGACATGGACGGTCACTTCAACAACTGCGTCATACAGGATAGTCAGCTGGTGTCAGTGGGGGACATGCACGAGTGGAACTTTCTCTCTGACGTCATCAATGGTAGGTCAACCAACAACAGGAGGGGTGCTGGTTTAAGGAGGTTCTCAAACTATTTAAAGGCAGGCCATGGCGTAGGTAGGAGGGTCTCAAACTATTTAAAGGCAGCCCATGGTGTAGGTAGGAGGGTCGCAAACTATTTAAAGGCAGCCCATTGTGTAGGTAGGAGGGTCTCAAACTATTGAAAGACAGGCCATGGCGTAGGTAGGAGGTTCTCAAACTATTCAAAGGCAGCCCATGATGTAGGTAGGAGGGTCTCAAACTATTTAAAGGCAGCCCATGGTGTAGGTAGGAGGGTCTCAAACTATTTAAATACCATGGTGTAGGTAGGAGGGTCTCAAACTATTTAAAGACCATGGTGTAGGTAGGAGGGTCTCAAACTATTTAAAGACCATGGTGTAGGTAGGAGGGTCTCAAACTATTTAAAGGCAGCTCATGGTGTAGGTAGGAGGGTCTCAAACTATTTAAAGGCAGGCCATGGTGTAGGTAGGAGGGTCTCAAACTATTTAAAGGCAGGCCATGGCGTTGATAGGAGGGTCTCAGTCCTGACTGAAGTGGGGTCACTTATTTTCTATATCAAAATAGGGGCACTTTTGGCCAAGTGAATGGGTCTTTTTTCATCGAAAGACGTGTCTGGTGTCTAGTCCGACCACAGTGACGTCATGGGCACAAAATTTGAATGTCCGTTGAGATTAATCAATTTGTTTGTCTCTTGATGTTGAGCTTTTTTGAGATTGTAGGCCTGGGGAGAGGGGGGGAGATGCGACTAAGGGAGGTCATCAAGAAATTATCTACACTCTAAAACTAAATCTTTAAAGACAATACGACAATATAAATCTATTATTTAATAAGTCAAACTTTGAGTATAGAAGTTAAAGTGTAACTTAAAAGTCTACACATTTTTTTTAGAAAAAACATTTTTAAATATTTGGAGAATAATTTCGGAATAAATATAAATTATATCCAGAGCTGATTGTGTTGTAACAAACATAGCTTTTAAACATATTTCTTAGTCCAATAGACATTAAGAAACCTCATAAGACTATGAACATCTCTCCTTGTTTTAATTTTTTTCTGAACTAGTCATGAAGTTTCCAGAGATGAACAAATTCTACATTGGCTTGTATGACATACAGATGACATTCTCTTACATGTGGACTGATGAAACGGCTGTGACATTCAGGTAATTTATGTGTTAACAGCTGTGACATTCAGGTAACTTAAGTGTTAACAGCTGTGACATTCAGGTAATTTATGTGTTAACAGCTGTGACATTCAGGTAATGTATGTGTTAACAGCTGTGACATTCAGGTAATTTATGTGTTAACAGCTGTGACATTCAGGTAATTTATGTGTTAACAGCTTTGACATTCAGGTAATGTATGTGTTAACAGCTGTGACCTTCAGGTCCGTTACTTGTAAACAGCTGTGACATTCAGGTAATTTATGTGTTAACAGCTGTGACATTCAGGTAAGTTACTTGTAAACAGCTGTGACATTCAGGTAATTTATGTGTTAACAGCTGTGACATTCAGGTAACTTAAGTGTTAACAGCTGTGACATTCAGGTAATTTATGTGTTAACAGCTGTGACATTCAGGTAATGTATGTGTTAACAGCTGTGACATTCAGGTAAGTTACGTGTTAACAGCTGTGACTTTCATGTAAGTTACTTGTAAACAGCTGTGACATTCAGGTAAGTTACTTGTAAACAGCTGTGACATTCAGGTAAGATACGTGTTAACAGCTGTGACATTCAGGTAATTTCCGTGTTAACAGCTGTGACATTCAGGTAATTTACGTGTTAATAGCTGTGACATTCAGGTAAGTTACTTGTAAACAGCTGTGACATTCAGGTAATTTATGTGTTAACAGCTGTGACATTCAGGTAATTTACGTAATAACACCAGGTAATTTACATGTTAACAGCTGTGACAATCAGTTAATTTACATGTTAACCGCTCTGACATTTAGGTAAGTCTATTGTTTCTACTTATTACAGGTGATGATATATAAAACTAATAAATGTTACAATATGTTTTGTTTTAATTGTCTTCAAGTAAAAAAATTTGTTACAACAAATTCTTGTTAGAGTTTATAATATTAATATAAGTCCGTGTTACAGTTAGTAATTGTTTAAGTAAGATTTTGTTACTATAGTGCAATTGGTTGTAAGTTCTATGTGTGTATGATTATGTTACAAAATGACCAACCCATCTCTGCCATTATCCGTCCATATGTTGGTCCCATGTTTAATGTTGTTCATAGAATTATTCATTGCCTTGTGTTTTTTTTTTGTGTGTGTTTTTCCCCAGAAAGTTTGCCCCAGATTTCCCCTCCGGTATAAGGAATCGATGTGTGATGTTCGAGGGCGGATCCATGAAGAATGTCGACTGTGGGACGCCCATAGGGGCCATCTGCGAGAAGTCAAAATGTAAGGATTCTTCTTGTTGCCAATCAATGGTGACGGTATGGGATTGGGAGGTGAATAATATTTGGTTTGACGATATGGGAGCATCTTTGGCTTTTAGGTCTGCTCTCGATTGAGAATATCAGGGCATATAAACGGACCAAGTATGAGTGGATATTATATCAGGGTTTTCAGGGCATAGAAACGGACCATTTGTGTGTGGCTATTAAATCAGGGTTTTCAGGGCATAGAATCGGACCATTTGTGTGTGGCTATTAAATCGGTGTTTTCAGGGCATAGAAATGGACCATTTGTGTGTGGCTATTAAATCAGGGTTTTCAGGGCATTGAAACGGACCATTTGTGTGTGGCTATTAAATCAGGGTTTTCAGGGCATTGAAACGGACCATTTATGTGTGGATATTAAATCGATGTTTTCAGGGCATAGAAACGAACCATTTGTGTGTGGCTATTAAATCAGGGTTTTCAGGGCATTGAAACGGACCATTTGTGTGTGGATATTAAATCGATGTTTTCAGGGCATAGAAACGAACCATTTGTGTGTGGCTATTAAATCAGGGTTTTCAGGGCATAGAAACGAACCAAATGCGTGTGGCTATTAAATCAAGGGTTTTAGATGAATAAGTATATGTTGTTAAAACAGGGTATGTTTAGCCTGACAAGACGTCACAGGACAACAAACGTTTCGGCAAAAAGCCTTCCTCCACAAAAATATAGACAAAAACAAATTAAAATAATAAAATAAAGTGATAGCGATAGCTATGATGTTATCTAAAGCCAGAAAGAGTATTAATGGATCTTTAATTTGTATTAGTTTTTTTCCTCCATAAATGAAATAGTTCGTTTATATGCTCCCTTGATAGGCCACAGACCACGTTTAATTAAGTGCTTTTACCAAAAAAGCCGTTCTGCCTGAAAAATTTTAGAAACACATTAAATGCAACCTCAAAGTTTTCACTATCTGTAATTTTCTCAACTACTCAGTATCCTCACATTGGCAACAATTTACCGTTACAAGTGGGTGTCTGATGACGGTAGACTCGCTTGTGGTGAATTGTCTTCTTAAACATAATTTGTGTTTACAATCCGTGTTCACATCACATCTGTTGTTGGGTATGTGAGGGCCGACCCCAATGTGTTTAAATTGTGTTTTAACACCGCAGCCAGCTGTTTTTGGGTGTGTGAGGGCCGACCACAGTGTGTTTAAATTGTGTTTTAACACCGCATCTGTTGTTGGGTGTGTGAGGGCCGACCCAAATGTGTTTAAATTGTGTCTTAACACCACAGCTGTTGTTGGGTGTGTGAGGGCCGACCCAAAAGTGTTAAAATTGTGTTTTAACACCACAGCTGTTGTTGGGTGTGTGAGGGCCGACCCAAATGTGTTTAAATTGTGTTTTAACACCACAGCTGTTGTTGGGTGTGTGAGGGCCGACCCTGCTAGCCTCGAGCTCAAGAAGAACTACTCGAAGATGTCCATCCCATTTTGCTTTGAGACCTGCCGGGCCGCCAACTTTAACTACTCAGCCACCAGGGGGACCTACTGCTACTGTGGCCAAGGTAAGTTAACTCTCATTTTATTTGATTTTTAAAAATTATACAGTAGGAAAGAATGGTTGATATAAGCACTTTAACCCCTCGAAATGCAATACCCCTAAGTGGAAATGAATTCAACAGAAAAGAAAAAAAAAAACACCAGAAGACCAAATCCAGGTAGAGTGGTAAAAGATGTGTTAACCATTAAAGACAGTGATTAAAGATGTGTTTGACCATTTAGAGACAGTGATTAGAGATGTGTTTGACCATGTAAAGACAGTGATTAGAGATGTGTTGGACCATGTAGAGACAATGATTAAAGATGTGTTGCACCATGTAGAGACAATGATTAAAGATGTGTTGGACCATGTAAAGACAGTGATTAGAGATGTGTTGGACCATGTAAAGACAGTGATTAAAGATGTGTTGCTTGTGTCCCTTCAGAGATAACCTCAGCTGAGAAGCTGGACTGGGAACTGTGTGATCTCCCTTGCCCACGTCACAGGTATCAAATATGCGGTGGGAACTCCTCGGATCTCTTTTACGTCACTTCCGGTGAGTTTTCGGCAATAGGTGGTTATAATTTATCGCGAATGCCAACAATTATTGGCATCTTTTATAATAAAATGTTACTGGATAACGTCATACTTAGGTCAAAAGTTCTACGTCTGATACCTTACATCAACTCTACAATGATTGGTTTAGGGGGGCGTGTCAAACCCATAACATGTTTGAATTGCTGAGTTCTGTTCATTTTGTCTTCTTATTCCATATGCAAGAACAAACACATACAAGTTTTCTTTCCTTCCGTCCGGTACTCCGGCGTGGAATAGGTTGCCCGAAGAAAGCAGGAAAACCAACACTTTATCACCATTTAAAACTCTAGTAAGAATACAGGATTAAACACAAACCATAGCAATACGTAGGACGCAATAATCTTGGAGCGTCTGTAACATATAAGATAAGATAAGATAAGATGTCTTAGCTTTATTCATTTGACGGAATTCGTGTACTGCGCCATCCCTGGTGGTATAGAAATGTTGTTGTTGAGGTCAACCACTGACCTTTTATTGAGGTCTTCTAACTGACCTTTATTGAGGTCAACTAATTGGCCTTTTTATTGAGGTCACCAAACTTCCGTTTACTTTCACCAGATTCTGGCCAGCCCAAAAGAGACGGTTGTCTGCCCATGATCTTGGGGTCACTGCTGGCGAACGTGTCCATCCAATTGTCCAATGGGAGCTTCGAGGTCGTGGACTGTCTGGAGATGGCCGGGAGTAAGTCACGTGGGTGGGAGTGTCTACATCACGTGGGTGGGAGTGTCTACATCACGTGGGTGGGAGTGTCAGAAATCACATGGGCGGGGTATCTAAATCAAGTGGGTGGGGTTTGACTGCATCACGTCTAAGTGACGTGTGTGGGGATATCTAAGTCACGTGGGTGGGAGTGTCTATATCACGTGTGTGGGGATATCTTAGTCACGTGGATGGGAGTGTTTACTTCACGTGTGTGGGGATATCTAAGTCACGTGGGTGAGAGTGTCTACATCACGTGTGTGGGGATATCTAAGATCAGTCTAAGTTCACTCAAGGGGGTTATCTGTGAATAAACACTGTAATTGTATTTATTTGATGAGCTGTTTAAGAACATGGACTAATGGAAACATTCCAATTTATGAGCAGACTATGGTAGCCGAACCCTTAAAATATGTTTATCCTTCAAACATGTAAATAAAATTATCCAACGTTTATATGTCAATAAAAAATGTTACTTCTATCAACTTCTCACGTTATCAATAACATTCCATAATGTTTTTCTCCACCAAGTTATCTGCCCCGAGTCCTGGCTTGAAATTAACGGACGTTGCTACAGGTTTTTCCCAGAATCCATCCAAGATCCTGCCACCATGTGCACGAGCATCGGAGGCCACCTAGCGGTGTACGAGACTGAAGACGAGGCTTATGGCGTCATTGATATCCTTAACTCGACTTCGATGTTGTCAACTGTATGTGAGTACTGGTGTGTCAACTGTATGTGAGTACTGGTGTGTCAACTGTATGTGAGTACTGGGTTGTCAACTGTATGTGAGTACTGGTGTGTCAACTGTATGTGAGTACTGGGGTGTCAACAGTATGTGAGTACTGGGGTGTCAACTGTATGTGAGTACTGGTGTGTCAACTGTATGTGAGTACTGTTGTGTCAACTGTATATTACTGAGATAACTCTAGTTTAAAACTGAGATAACTCTAGTTTATAACTGAGATAACTCTAGTTTATAACTGAGATAACTCTAGTTTATAACTGAGATAACTCTAGTTTATAACTGAGATAACTCTATTTATAACTGAGATGACTCTAGCTTATAACTGAAATAAATCTATTTATAACTGATATAACTCTATTTATAACTGAGATAACTCTAGTTTATAACTGAGATAACTCTACTTTATAACTGAGATAACTCTAGCTTATAACTGAGATAACTCTAATTTATAACTGAGATAAGTCTAGCTTATAACTGAGATAACTCTACCTTATAACTGAGATAACTCTATTTATAACTGAGATAACTCTAGTTTATAACTAAGATAACTCTAGTTTATAACTGAGATAACTCTAGTTTATAACTGAGATAACTCTATTTATAAATGAGATAACTCTATTTATAACTGAGATAACTATAGTTTATAACTGAGATAACTCTATTTATAACGGAGATAACTCTAGCTAATTACTGAGATAACTCTAGTTTATAACTGAGATAACTCTAGTTTATGACTGAGATCACTCTAGTTTATAACTGAGATAACTCTATTTATAACTGAGATAACTATAGTTTATAACTGAGATAACTCTATTTATAACTGAGATAACTCTAGCTTATAACTGAGATAACTCTATTTATAACTGAGATAACTCTAGCTTATAACTGAGATAACTATAGTTTATAACTGAGATAACTCTAGTTTATAACTGAGATAACTCTAGTTTATAACTGAGATAACTCTAGCTTATAACTGAGATAACTCTAGTTTATAACTGAGATAAGTCTAGTTTATAACTGAGATAACTCTAGCTTATAACTGAGATAACTCTAGCTTATAACTGAGATAACTCTAGTTTATAACTGAGATAACTCTAGCTTATAACTGAGATAACTCTAGGATATAACTGAGATAACTCTAGCTTATAACTGAGATAACTCTAGCTTATAACTGAGATAACTCTAGTTTATAACTGAGATAACTCTAGCTTATAACTGAGATAACTCTAGTTTTTAACTGAGATAACTCTAGCTTATAACTGAGATAACTCTAGCTTATAACTGAGATAACTCTAGTTTATAACTGAGATAACTCTAGCTTATAACTGAGATAACTCTAGTTTATAACTGAGATGACTCTAGCTTATAGAGATAACTCTAGTATATAACTAAGATAACTCTTGCTTATAACTGAGATAACTCTAGTATATAACTGAGATAACTCTAGTTTATAACAGAGATAACTCTAGCTTATAACTGAGATAACTCTAGCTTATAACTGAGATAACTCTAGTTTATAACTGAGATAACTCTAGCTTATAACTGAGATAACTCTAGTATATAACTGAGATAACTCTAGCTTATAACTGAGATAACTCTAGTATATAACTGAGATAACTCTAGTTTATAACTGAGATAACTCTAGCTTATAACTGAGATAACTCTAGTTTATAACTGAGATAACTCTAGTTTATAACTGATATAACTCTATTTATAACTGATATAACTCTAGCTTATAACTGATATAACCCTATTTATAACTGAGATAACTCTAGTTTATAACTGAGATAACTCTAGTTTATAATTATAAAGTCATTTTTAAGAGATCAGCTCAACTCCAATTTGTTGCTGAGGTTATTGGCAGATAGAATCCTCGAAATTAGTTTTTAATTTTTTCCCTCAATTCCTGGACCTTTTTAATTGCAAAGAAGCTAACTATGTGAATGAGTAAATTATCTAGCATCTAAAAATTCTTAATTCTTGTTAAGATTATTACTACACACGTCTATTTATTTTTAATGTATCACTATGTAATACACTATAATATCAATGACAGCCAACTGGTTGTTCGGGCTACTCAACCACAGACTTGAGTCGTCCAACCCTCGGTACATAAACGGGGCCTTCGTCAATGAGAGTTTGAGAGCTGCTCTAGACTTGAAGAACGTCTCACAGTCTCAGTGCTATGCCCACAATGTCAAGGATTTCAGCAGCTTCGCCAACGTGGAGTGTGCTAGGACACCATACATATGTGAGAAAGGACCCGGTAAGACATATTCTCAATATGTAAGTTCTGTGTGTGTCCCATAACCTCGTGGTCGTAGAGGGTTCTAATGTTTCCATTGAATCTTTCTCGGGGCTTGGTAGACCCTGGCGGCGCTCATCTCCTCTCCAGGTCAGCGGAGGACTTTTTTAGCGATAGTCATTCAGCGACAATTTTACTGTGGTTTTAACGTGGGCACGATCCCACGCCCTTCAGCTTGTGAGGCGATCACACTATTGGCTTTGCAATCCAGATACTTCCCTGTTATTTTTTTCTCCCTCTTTTATATTGGTGATGGCGATTGAAATTAAAATAAAACACATACATCCGTAAATACATTTTTTCCTTGTAAGACCTCAGAAATGTTGCAATATTAAAAATAATCTCCTACAACAACTCAGAAATTGTTGCACTATTAAACATAATCTCCCACTACAACTCAGAAATTGTTGTATAAAATTTGTTGGTCATTAGACTTTACGTTAGCCAAGATGTCAATTTGTCGTGTTCCTTGTTACACGCCTCTCGCTGTGCTTACAATAACTGATCCATTCTACCCCAACAGACTACCTGGGCTGCAATGAAGATTTCGATCAGACGTTGGAACAGATTGAAGGTTACGCAGACCTGACCTTGACACAATGTCTGGAAACATGCAAGGGTCAAGGTAAAGGGCACTGGACCTACAGGTCCAGAAAAATTTCTTTTTCAACTTTTACTTTTAAAAGTATATGTTTTATATGCTTATATTAATTTTTTTTAATTTATCAAAAATTTAATAATTTTGAAAAAAAAAAATTATGAAGGCGAAAAAAAAAGTTGACAATTTGGTGCTAAGCCAACCCCCCCCCCNTTTTTTTATTTAAAAGTCATTTCTTTACATTTAAAAAAAAAATTATTTTCTCTTTAATCCAACTACAAGTCACCACAAATGATGACGTAAAACTCTCTAAACTTTTACACATATTCTAATGACGTCAACTAAAAAAAAAAAAAACTAATTATTTTGCACCCTTTCGCACCACTCTTCAATGCTTGAAGAATTGTGCATTCGACTTCCGGGAAAGGCGGCCGTTCCCTGCGCTAGTGTTACCTCTCGATTCGAAATATTTTTTGGTAGTTTTAACGGGGTTTTTAAACGGATCGAGTGTTGATGCACAAATGGCAGGTCAGGACATACAAAAAACATATATACATCATGGGTCTAGGACTTATGGATGCTGTGATCAAGGGTGATGACAGACGGACGGACGGACGGACGGACAAAACGGGTGCAATAGCGATTTCGACATCTCGAAAATGCGCTAAAAAAAACGACCCCCGAGGAAAGAAACATTAAAACATAGACACCTGACCAATGTTCCCTTTAAGCTGCGCTCCTGCGTAGCCGCTCAGTTATATGACTGACGCTGGCAGCAGTTTTGAAATGCAGCGCAACAAATTTTTTAAATTACTGCACCAAAATTTTTTTTTTTTAGACACTATGCAACTTTGCGCATGAGGTTTATTACTTTGCACAAGGACCAACAAACTTAGACGGAACATTGCACCTGACCAAATATGACTCCACTCCACATAAAAAAGTGTCACCCTATGTGTGACGCCCCTGAGAGGTTAAATCTCCTTGGTGAACACCCACAACTTTTTGTCAAAATCAGAGATGTGGATTTCTTTATAAACTTGTGTTACTGAAATTAGAGTACATTATGATGTTGTTACAGGTAAAATATTAGCAGGAGTGAAACATCAAGGCGCCTGTTACTGTAGCAGCAATGTGACCTTGACCAAGGTCAGTGACAGTTTGTGCACCAGGACTTGCAGCTTTAAACAGGCTTGTGGCTCTCTGACAGACTTCATCAATGTCTACATTCTCAGTGAGTTGTGTGACAGACTTTATCAATGTCTACATTCGGTGTTTTAGATTAAATTTAAATTATTTCGTTAATAAATAAAAATTTCTTCAAAAGTGTGGCGTACTTTTTGGGGAAGGAGGAGGAGGTCTAAGATTTGTGACAGTTTGTGACAGGGGGAGGAGGTCCGAGATTTGTGTCAGTTTGTGACAGGGGGAGGAGGTCTAAGGTTTGTGACAGGGGGAGGAGGTCTAAGATTTGTGACAGTTTGTGACAGGGGGATGGGGGTAAAAAAATAGCGTGACATATTTTATGGACGGCCCATTAAGTCATTTTCCTGACAACACCGTCCTCAGACTATGACAGAAACGCAACCGGCTGTGAGGAGCTGTTCAACCAAGGCGTTCTGCTGTCTGGCCTGTACAACCTTGACACGGGGGTCAAGACCTGGTGCGGAATGAAAGGTAAAATAGTGAAACTCCATTTAATATCGTAATTGTTGATATTGCTGTTACTGCCTCTTTTTAATATAAAAATAGATTCATGTAGTGACTCAGAGGGGAGTATCAATGATAATCACGTGACACAAATCGTTTCTTTATTCTTTATTGACCCAGCGTGTGTGGCTCGGGTGCCTTTCTAGCTGTGTACTCAAGTCGTTATAGAATGGCATATGTGGGGGGCCGTGTATGGTAGTCTGATAGTCGTGACCATAGTATGCTAAGGATAGGGATATCATATGGTATAATGACAGTGAAAGGGTTAATATGATATAATGACAGTGAAAGGGTTAATATGATATTATGACAGTGAAAGGGTTAATGTGATATAATGACAGTGAAAGGGTTAATATGATATTATGACAGTGAAAGGGTTAATGTGATATAATGACAGTGAAAGGGTTAATATGATATTATGACAGTGAAAGGGTTAATGTNTACTCAAGTCGTTATAGAATGGCATATGTGGGGGGCCGTGTATGGTAGTCTGATAGTCGTGACCATAGTATGCTAAGGATAGGGATATCATATGGTATAATGACAGTGAAAGGGTTAATATGATATAATGACAGTGAAAGGGTTAATGTGATATAATGACATTGAAAGGGTTAATATGATATAATGACAGTGAAAGGGTTAATATGATATTACGACAGTGAAAGGGTTAATATGATATAATGACAGTGAAAGGGTTAATGTGATATAATGACAGTGAAAGGGTTAATATGATATTATGACAGTGAAAGGGTTAATATGATATTATGACAGTGAAAGGGTTAATGTGATATAATGACAGTGAAAGGTTTAATATGATATTATGACAGTGAAAGGGTTAATGTTTTATTATGACAGTGAAAGGGTTAATATGATATTATGACAGTGAAAGGGTTAATATGATATTATGACAGTGAAAGGGTTAAAATGGTGATAAGGTTAGTAAATGTTTATTCAGGTTAAGTAGAGTTATTTTTTTAAAACTTATTTAAATTGAAATGGTTTGAGCTGTTGTGTTGTGTTATGTTGTTGTTTACGTGCCTAAAATGCACCCTTATTATTTGGTTTTAGAGACCTAAGAATATTTGCCATAGATGAGCACAGAGGCGTCACTATGGTTGGTGTCACCCGGGGCGGTAGCTCATGGTGCCACCCCCTCATGATTTAATCCATAGAACTCCTCCGTGTTTTCCAGTGCCAAATAACGGGAATATATAGAATTTTATGGTCTGGTGTCACCCCCCTGATGGTGTCACCCGGGGCGGCCCGCCCCCTCCGCACCCCCCTAGCGACGCCACTGGATGAGCATCAAGTATTGAGTCCAGAATAATTTGAAATCACTATATCGATTTCGTTTTCTGTTTGTTGTTTTCTTTATTATAAATATCATCAAGTTATTGAATAATCAATAGTATAGTATAGTGTTGTGTTGTATATGATCTTTCTTCGGGAGGGGGGGGAGTACCTCTTTGCATGATTTTTCAATTATATCATCAATATTTCTCTAAGGGACATCAGCCACACGTTGACACAGATTACAAGATCCATCGATTAATTATCTTTGTTCTCAGTACTTAAACAGACAACATTAAGGGGCCGTAACTAAATGACATCACGCTTTTTTGGCAAATTTTTCGCCCGCCTCCACCTCCAATATAACGTCACAAAGACTTTCTTTTATTTAAATTTGAGCGTTTTTTAAAATGTTTCGTCACATTCCTTAAACACTCCCTCCCCCTCTTCACACATCGACACAAATATGTGACCCCCCCCCCGCCGGCTAGGTGCGTGACGTCATTTATGGACGACCCCTAATGTAATAACCCAGGTCTTACATTTATAGCCAGGGTTTGTTGCAGTTTTTAACTTCTTCTTTCTTTCAGACTCAGCCTACCTGGCACAACAGATTGAACTCTGGCACCACAACCGGTCAAGTGAAGTGGACTTCTCTGACCTCACGTGGAACAGGGTGGGGGTAGGGGACATTGTCTTGGGTCTGGACGTGGTAGCCAACACGACCACTGCATCGCTGACCAAACGCTGCAATGGTAAGAGCTTAGAACTTGGCTGATGATCATTGGAGCGTTTGACGAGATTGTTTTTTTTTTGTTTTTTTTTTTTAGCCTTCATCATGAGGGATAGGATTTAGGGTCCGTCCACAAGTTACGTCACAGGGGCAGGGGAGGTCCGATACATGGTGTTTTATATTAAATTTTAATAATTTTGCTACATAAAAAATATTTTTGTTCGAAAGTGTGAGAATAGTTAAAATAAAAGCGTGACGTACTTTATGGACGGCCCCTTAGGTTTAGATAAATTCTTGTATTAGACTGCATACAGGATCAGACACAAAATAATTTGTATATTATTGAGAAGTCTTTTATCGCTAGGAAGACAATGTCAAGTTTATTAAGCCACCACTAACGAGCAAGGGATTGGGTGGCTCGCAAATGCCCCGGGGACCTTGCCAGTACCGATGACTCGAGTTCTTGCAACGGTTCGGCAGTCCAGCGCGCTACCACTTAGACCACCACGGGCCTTAAAAGCCATATACTTAATTACATACTCAATGGAAAGAAAGTAACATTAAAGGAAACCCCACCAATCAGTGGTGGCTATAAATGATCCCTGCGCATACACAAAGGGGAGTCAGTAAGCGGTGTGGGTGGTGCAGACTGCACCTTGTGACACCAAACTTATTGGCACCTCTGTGTACTACACAAAAATTAGTATTAGCTATGCACCAACATCCAAACTACAAAGTCATTTGAGGAAACTGGTATTCAAGTAATGCACCACAATTTTATATGAATCTCACTGACNTATATATATACCATACAGATACCATACAGATAACATAAGATGACATAGAGACATGGGCGGATTAAGACTGCTCGGGGCCCCGGGCTGCAATCAAACGGGGGCCCTATCCAGCCAGCATCCCTAAAAATAAAATGATTATAAACAGCTAATATATGACTGTAACTAAATATTAATAATGAAAAAAAAAATAAACGAACACGAAGAAATGACTGTTTGAAGTGTTTGCGGGTATGTTACAATTGAGTGTGAAAAGAAAAATTTAACTTTCCATTGCTGGGAATCGAGCCCGACACCGGTTGCATCACGCGCCTGTGCTCTCTCCACACGGCCAGCTGAGCTTGTCTAAAAAAAGAAATTTTAAAAATATAAACTATATTTTATACTATGTTCTCTAAGTGAGCCAATTAAATCAAGTTTTATCGATTATAAAGAGTGAATCACAATTAGTTTTAGACTATAGATACTATTTCTAAATTTATTTAATTTATTATATTTTCAAGGGTTCGTGCAAACATTTTTACACTTTTATTATAAAATATAAAAGTTTGGGGGCCCCAAAACCGTCCGGGGCCCCTAGCTTTAGCCCGCTGAGCCCCCCCCCCCACTTAATCCGCCATAGCATAGAGATAACACATTTTTTAAGATAGAACAAAAGGATGAGCTTGTAACTAATTGTATAATAGAGGAGAAATAAAAATTGATGGTCAAGAAAACGGTCCTAGTAGGCCAGGAAACGGTCCTAGTAGGCCAGGAAATGGTCCTAGTAGGTCAGAAAAATCTCTTGTCAAGAGGTTTTCACAATTTTGCTTTTATGTGATCATATTCAATACTCAAATAAATAATGAATGAAAAAGAAGAAAGGGGAGTAATGCATAGAATTTACTTAGATTTTTTGTTACGTTATTTATTTGTTCTATTTTAACTGTGACCAGGTCTGTTTCAACCAACTAGCATCATGGCCACTGTCAAATCAGCTGCCGTCCAGCAACTTGTCCAGGATGTTTTAAGATGTAAGTGTTTTTAAACACAATGTCTAGGTCTATAGTCCTTTACTGTAGCTTTAAATTATTGGAAGTTGTAACAGTTGGTAAATATGTGCAGTTTAAAAAATATATATTATAGCCTATACTGAAGCATCGTTGTTAAAGCCTTAGCCTTAATTTTAATTAAACCTTTGAATTTAGTTTTCAGCTTGTTCTATTTTACTTTTTTAAAAAATTACCCAGCAGTGAAGAGTAAAATAACCCTCAGCCACAACCACCTTTGTCCTCTTAGATTACTACCTTTTGTCTGTATCTCGTGTTTGGAATATTTAGCCATTATAATTTAGAATTACTAATTTAAAATCATTTAATTTCAACTAAATGCTGCTCTTCACTTTAAAAGTTGTGATAGTTAATATAGCCTAATAAATTTTGTTAAAATTATTTGGTTAAATATTGTAATGTATAAACGCTTCAGGGTCACTGGCCACACCAAATAGTGTGCCAGCATTTGTTGGACTTGCAGATCAGTTTTACATGGGCGTCTACACCTGGTCAGACGGCAGCTTGTTCAGGTAAACAAATGGGGGCTGTTCAGGTAAACTAATGGGGGGGGGCTTGTTCAAGTAAACTAATTGGGGGCTTGTTCAGGTAAACCAGGGATACCCAAAGTCCCGCCCGCGGGCCAAAACCGGCCTGCTAAGCAATTTTTACTGGCCAGCGACCTCATCTGAAATAATTAATTAACTAACGTATTATTTTTAGCAACATTTATTATAAGAAAATTCGACAAGTTTTACCGTTTTGATAACGTCAATGGATGGCAAAGTGGATAACATTGTATTGTTTACCAATTACTAGACTTCAGTCTTAAAGACTGACAAGGGGAACAAATGTATTTGGTTCTGTTTGTTCTGCTGTCTGTGACGTTAAATAACCAAGTAAACGATATATTTATTTATTGCTGATGGCTATCGCCGTGACTCGTGAGCACAGTTGACAAGTAAAACTTGTCTGTAACAAAGTCAGCTTAGTCAGGCTGGCAAAGTTTTTAAACTTCAGTGTAAACTTCACACATAAAGAAGTTCTTTGTGCTAAACACCTTTCATGTGATCGTGTCCTTAAGCAAGTGATAAAGGATATGATCTCTATTTGCTCTAAAACCCTGTTTCACAGCCAGTTTTAGCAGTGTCTTCTTGACATCCAGAGAGAATACAAAGATGTTATGTATGACAATGATATAAGATGGTGTAGTCGGAGGACAGCACTTCAGAACGTCTACACATTAAAAAAGAAATTGGGCAGTACATGGAAGATAAGGAAAAACCATTTCCAGAACTATCTGATGCTTGTCTTGCATAGTTTGCATTATCGGTTGATGAGAAAAGACATATAAACCTTCTTAACACAATTCTCCAAGGGCACAATGCAGTGGTAAGCCAATTATATTCACATATCAAGGACTTTGGGAACAAGCTGCAACTTTTTCAAAGGGAACTTTTTCAAATGCAGTCTAATACCACACATTTCCCTTCACTGCAGGAAATCATGACAAGTTTACCAGAAAGAAGCATCAATTGGCAAATGCATAGGTATGTTGAAGATATCACATCCTTGGCTGATGAATTTCAAAGACGCTTTCATGACTTAATAACTATTGAAAAGATAAACATGGTTGTTTTTGTTGAATCTTCATATTTCTCTTTAGATTTTGATAATACTGCTGAAATCTGCAGCGGGAATTCATTGAGCTGCAAACTGGTGCTGAATGACGCAGCAGACAATTTCTTCTCTTTAACTTTTAGAGTGGGCTTCATGGTTAAAGAGAGATTAAAAGGAATTCGAACATTTGTTT
>MUZC01003706.1:237736-269294 GCA_002072015.1 Radix auricularia
TTGTTGTTATGTTTATTGAATAATTATTCTAAAAAACAAATAGCTGCAATATAAATGTATCTCAGATCTCATCAATGTTCACACAGAGACTAGCAAGATCTCATCTAATTCTGTTCTCTTTGAATGTCATTTTTTTGTTTCAAGTTCCTAAATCCAAACAGACAAAACATTATGTTTGAAATGTTCTAATAAAGCAGGCAAGACAATGTGTTTCAATTAACCCAATTAAAGTACACTTGACCCTGTGGAAATTTGAAACATTCATCTCACACAAATAATCAGACAGGCAAGGTATGGTTTATTCACAAGCAGGATTCAAAGGGTTAACACATGTCTACTCCAATATACAATAATTTCAATATTTTCCTCTGCCAGATTTGACCTGTCCAAAAGTGATCATTGAAAATTCTACCATGACAACTGTCAATATCATCAATGGTTCTAGTGACGATGCCTTTCCTGTGCTGACAACATTAAGATTTAACTGCTACACAGGGCATGAGTTCAATGCTTCAATGACGACAATATCAAGTACCTGCTACAACTTTCAGCAGTGGATTCCGAACTTAGCCAGCCTGGCATGTACAAGTTAGTCTTGTTTAATAGTAAACATATGTGGCAGGTACAAGTTATTCTTGTTTTTTAGTAAACAGATGTGGCAGGTACAATTTATTCTTGTTGTTGGACGCATTGTATTGGTTGTGGTAGACAACTATTAAAATTGATGATAGAGTTAAGACAAATTTAGGATTTATTAGATGATTTTTAAAGTGACACAAATTTTACAATCATTAAATGACACAGTTATTGTAAGGTGCGAAATATGTATATTAAAACTAAGATGAAAAATCTTCAAATTAAAAAAACATGTTTTCTTGAAAGTATGGTTTAATGCTCTTTTTTTTTTAAATGTGGGATCTATGACATTTTAAGTTTTAACCCTTACCGATCATTTGGCTAATACTTTTTTAAACAAATGCTTCAAGTTTCTGTAAAGTATTAGTCATGATTACCGTGCAATGTTTATTCAGTAGAGTATTATTTAGGATTAAAGTACTGTACTATGTTTGTTCTGACAGGAGTCAGTTGTGGACCATACCCTTCAGTTCCTGATGCACTAATTATCTCACCATCAAACACGACGACTTTCTATGGAGACACCATAAGTTATCAGTGCATGCAGTCACACTATTCCTTTAATGGAACGGTTGATGTTTGGTCTATGACATGTAATGAGAATAAAAAATGGCTGCCCACACCTTTGCCTTGCGAGCGTAAGTTTGGTCTTTCAGCTCACTCATCAAATTATGTGATTCTAAGTGTCCATGTTAAAACATTAATGTGCAATTCAAACTAATAGGTTTCATTTAAAATTCCTTTGCTTACTGAGATTATTCCATGAATTATTATTTAAATTTTTTTAGTGTTTTTAAGAAAAATTATGTATACTTTTTCAATGCATTTAGATAGTTTTTCTTTTAATGCTATATTTTTGTAGTATTTTAATTATTTTTTAATAGTGCAACATTTTGGTACCAAATAAATTACTCAGAAAATAAATTTTACGTTGTTCACAATTTCATTTTGATATCATTTAAAATATGTTTTAAAAGTCCTATCAAAATGAAGTTTGTGCTAAAATTGTTTGATCTTTGACAATTACTTGCTCAGCTGTCAAGTGCCTGGCCACTCCGACGGTTGGAAATGCTGTTGTTAATGGCACTGCCAGTTTTCATGCTTATGGCACAGTGCTTACGTACACCTGCCAGGATGGCTGTTACTTCCCATCAGATAACCAAACAGCCAAGAGCATTTACTGTCTGAGTAGTGGGCAGTGGAGTCCAATAGAGCCTGCTTGTGAGAGTAAGAAAAATACATTCTTTATCAGAAATGTTTTTTAAATTCAAAAGTAGATTCAAAGTATTTTGAAAAAGTAGAGCATCCATCAGAAATTTGACCCTTGGAGAATTTAAGCCTGGGTTCTGATGCAGTAACCAACCTGCTCGATTTGTGCCTGCACTGGATATCATGTGGGAGGGGGTCAAGGTGGGGAGAGAGCATGGCTTTCACAAGGTCAATGTGGTCGAATGGCATGCGTGCACTGCTGCATTCCGATGGTCAAGGGTTCAAATCAATGTGAAGGCAAGGATTTTTTTCCTAGGGTGTCCCCGAGTCCACCAATCTCCGAATGGGTTTTTAACACTGGTTAGGGAAATAAAGGCGGTTGGGTAATGCATGGAACCCTCATAGATGTGGCCTGTGAATGCTGCATCTCGTGCCTACAGACCGGCATGGTTTGTGGAAGCAATTATCTTCTGTATAGAAGGAGCGAGGCTATAGATAAGACTAAGACAAGTCCTAGCTGTCATTATGGTAATAGGGGCTATAGACTATAGGAACTTAAGTTCAAGGCCCCATTGGTTCATTTAAGGTAGTTTAAAACCATAATATAAGTATTTCTATATTATCTTTATATCTTATGCAACATAGAAATTTGAAATTTATTAAAATTTGTGAGTGGGGGGAAAGACAGACCACTCAAGTTATTTCTAAATTTAAATTTCAGGATTTCGCTGTTCTGTTAAGCCCCCTGCCCTTCCCTTTACCTCTGTACTGCCAACTAATGAGTCATACTCTGCCATTTACCGCTGTGAGGAAGGAACTGAGTTTTCTGACAAACTTAAGGAAAAAAAGACAAGATGTAGCAACATCACTTACCTTTGGGATGATATTGGAGATGTCTGCAAGTTTAGAAGTAAGTTTAAATATTGAACAGATGATTTTCATTTGTTTGTTTTTTTTAAAATTGTGATGTGGGCTTTTATTCACCAATAAAAGAGAAAAAAAAGGTAAAATTAGAATCATCTATGGTGTTACTAGTTGAAAATTGTCTATTTATTTTTGACTTGATTATATGTAAAAATGAATTATAGGTTCAAAGAATTCATTTAATATTATGCAAAAAGATTTTGTATTAAGTGGTTGTTAATTATAATCATGACTGTTGGTTTATTTTACAAAAGAAAGTAAAGTTGTGACGCAATGTTAACACTTAAGTGAGCGTCATAAAACTTTAAGTCAATCAATCATGTTTAGTGGCCTCAGATCTCATTAGTAGTTAGGGACTAAGAGGAAAACTTATAACTGTCTTTTAGTTTATAACATTAAACAAAAAAATATTTAAAAACAAATAAATATAAAATTAAGACATAGAAGGAGGATGCAGCTTGAATCTTTGATGCACGAAATCATAAATGTAGTTAAAGAATTTTATTGTAAAATTCAATATTTACTAGATCTACTGTTATTTCTGGGTTATCAGTGACCAAAGGAAACATTGATGAAAGGTAAATCATTTTCTCACTATCCAACCAAACTTGTAAATCATTTCAGCCCCTGAGAGTTCCATGGGTTTGCCGACTGCTGATATAATTACTTTAACTTGTCAATAACTTGTCTACATTTGTCAACAGTTGATATAATTACTTTAACTTGTCAATAACTTGTCTACATTTGTCAACAGTTGATATAATTACTTTACCTTGCCAATAACTTGTCTACATTTGTCAACAGTTGATATAATTACATGTACTTTAACTTGCCAATAACGTGTCATCATCTAAGGATAATAAGTTAAAAGTATTCTGCTTTCTTCTCTAGCTTATCATGAAGGTAACATCTGGCTGGTGGTGGCCAGGTCTTACATCCAGCTAACACCTCTGGTGGTTCTGGGCTCTAGGAGTCTCATCGACTGCTCTCTCAGATGTATTGACTGGCAACACTGCCGCATGTTCAACTACAAGAAGGAGGTTACCAAGGATGACATCAGCTGCAGACTTTACTCCGAGGATCTGAACAACGTCAACACAGAGTCCAGCAGCAATTGGGATGTTTACATGGTCCAGAAATCATGGAGGATCTAAGTGTCATTGGCTAGAGCAGACGGCAGTTATATTCTTTTGAGGCTTTTGAGGCAGTATTGGTGAAGCCTTCAATACATTATATTAGATTTATTATCAGGTCCTGTATGGAGAAATTCATCTATAAAACAGGATGTAGTAATGAGTAAATATAGCTGGAGCTGAAGCAGGATGATATAACAAAACAAAGTTTGATGCAGGGTGGTGTAATGCAGTGGTTCTCAAATAGTGGGGTGCCCCTCCCCCCCAAGGGGCAGGAGGAGGGAGGCTCTGTAAAGGGGGGCTCGTTTGACCCCAGGAGATGTGTCCTTATGACAATTTTATAGACAAATGATAATATTTACAGCCGCGCAGGGGCGCGAAATGTTTTCTTCTGGGGGGAGGGGCATGACAGAAAATAATTGAGAACCACTGATGTAATGTTTAAAAAAAAACAAAAAAACAACTTAATTTGAACTAGGAAGATATAAAAGGTAATTACTGTTATAAAAATAACATTTTATCAGATGTGTACTATGTTTTTGCGGTGCAATATTCTCCTATTTTATTTTCACCTGAAGATTCCTATGGTGGATTTATTTCAAGTTTTTTTTTATGTCCAAATCTTCAGTCTAATTTCTGTTGTGTGCGAAAAAAGATAATTTTATTTTTAAATTTTTGTCCTGTGCATTAGTTATTGGTAACATTAAAAGTGTTCAGTTAGCATTTGTGTGTTTTGGGCACAAACGTAAGCCACTTGGGTGTCATCTTGTTTTAAGTAGTGAGAGGAACCCTCAAGGAAAAATGACTTATTAGCCCTGAGAGGCGATTTAGTTCTATTTATGGCATCATTTAATTGAATCCATGACAAACAAGTAAAATTCTTTCAAACTCAATAAACGTCACAAAACAGATACACAATTAATCTCTCCACTAATAGGATTACTAACAAAATAGATTTAAAAACACATAAATAAATAAATCTTATTAAAACCATTCCAAAATGTTTCCCTTGGATCATGCATAAATTCAATCCAGGTATTTTCCATTTCCTAAATGAATTCCTTCCAACCTTCACATTCTCAGGAACACACCTATTTGATAAAATTCAATGGTAAATCCTTTATTTTTATTTACTACTAACCACCTTTAAAAAAGTTCATTTCTATTGGAAGAATTTCATGGCCTTAAACAATTAATAGTTTGCTAATAAAGTCAATATTCATGGCTATATATATTCAAGTTGACTTAAGTGTTTCCCCGGTGAAATAAGATATTCTGGCATTTCTTGGAACATTTTTAGAAGAAGAAAAAAATGTAAACAGGATTTTGAATTATAAATTAAAATATCTGCTTTTAAAAATTATTCATGTAAATTTGTTTACTTTGAATCAACCCGGTGAAATAAAATAAGCTGGCAACTGTTGGGGAATTTTGTTGGCTTTAAGTTTCTTATGTAAAGATTATTTCACTATAAATAAAGAAAGAGACTTATCTGCTGTACCTTACAGTGTGCTTGTTTTAAATCTTAGTAACAATGTCGACTCAATAAGCATAATTGTTTTGCTAAGTTTAGCTATAAATGTTTCTTTATTCTAATTTTCAAAGTTGTCTTTAATAGTGAGGTCAGTTTTTGGATCGGGCTTATAAATTTTTAAAATCCGACCGGAGCCAGATTAGTAACATATACATATATTATGGCTGCGGAAATTTAATGATTAATTTCTCGATTAAAAATTTAACTATTAAATGATTTTTTCCCATTAATTGAGGCATCACTTACAAATTATTGGAAGTCAAAAGTAAACAAAAAAATATTGGCCTATAAATACTAAATTTCCTGATGATTTCATGAGTATTTTGGTTCTATACTATATACTATTGATTGACAGAAATGTCAAAATGTTGATAAAGTTTGCCTACAATGGTTCTAACACCTCACCTAATTATCAAACCAAATGAAAAGCGTATTAAGCTCATGGCAGTTATGGGGTCTGACTCAGAGAAAGAAAATGACGACAGCCCTTCTAATAAATTACTGCATTACCAAATGGAGATAAAAGTTCCTGAATCCATTAACCCTCTACAAAGGTGGCAACTTAATTAACACTGATATCCGATGATAACATTCCTCCCCAAGACTATTTTGTGCATACCAGTTACCTCAGCTCCATGTGAATGATTGTTCAGCTTAGCTGGTTATATTGTCAATTAGATCGGCTAATCACTTGAACCAAATAATGTCAACACACTTGTCTTTTTGCGTAGTTATCTTATCTTATCTTATCTTATATGTTACAGATGCTCCTTCTGTACAGAAGATTATTGCGTCCTACGTATTTCTATGGTTTGTGTTTAGTCCTGTATTCTTACTAGAGTTTTAAATAAGATAAAGTGTTGGCTTTCCTGGTTTCTTCAGGCAACCCGTTCCACGCCCGAATACCGGACGGAAAGAAAGAAAACTTGTATGTGTTTGTTCTTGCATATGGAATAAGAAAGGTGTTTTTATCTTTATGTCTATTTGAGGGTTGTATTAAGTTATCTTTGTGTTGTATTTGTAAAATTAGAATTAATTGCCTTATGTACAATTACTAATTTACTCTTGGTTCTTCTATCTTCCAGTGTTTCAAGGTTTAATGATTTAACTAATGGTGTTACTCTTGTCAGTTTTGAATATTCTCCAGTAATGAATCTGGCAGCTCTTTTTTGGATTTGTTCTAACTTATCAATATTTTCTTTGGTGGATGGGTCCCATACAGAAGATGTATATTCTAGTATAGGTCTCACCAGGGTGAGGTAGCATTTTAGTTTTATATCTTTGTTACATTTGTAAAAGTTTCTTTTTATAAAGCCTAAGGTTTTGTTTGATTTTTTAATAACTTCATTGACATGGGGGTTCCAAGATAGTTTCTCATTTATTATGACTCCTAAGTATTTTGCATCTTTAGTTTGGGTTAGTTCTTTTCCATGAATGAAGTATTTTGAATTTATTTGTTTCTTTTTCTTTGTTACTCTTAGCGGTTGACATTTTTCTGGGTGGAAGGACATACTCCAGTTAGTTTCCCATTTTATTAATTCATCTAAGTCTTTTTGTAAAATTTTGCTATCTACTATCTTGTTCTGACTTGATTGTTCTATAGATTATACAATCATCAGAAACCTAACCTAACTTTAGTTCCTGTTGAGATATTGTTGGGTAAGTCATTTATATAAATTAAAAAATAGTAAGGGACCTAGGACAGTTCCTTGTGGAACTCCTGAGTTAACCTTTATTGGTGTAGATTTAGATCCATTAATTATTACAGTTTGCTCCCTACCCAATAGGAAATCTTGGATCCAGTGATGTAAGGGACCTGAGATTCCAAAGTATTTAAGTTTTTAAGTAAACTAAGGTGGTGAACTTTGTCAAATGCTTTTGAGAAGTCTAGTAATATTGTATCTATTTGATCATTATTATCTAACCCTTTTGATAGATCATCTATTAGACCTATCAATTGTGTTTCACATGATCTGTTCTTCCTAAAGCCATGTTGGTGTGGGCATAGGGCATTATATTTGTCAAGGTGGTTAACTATTCTGCTATATATTATGTGTTCCAGTAATTTACAGGTGATACTAGTAAGTGATACAGGTCTGTAATTACCAGGGTCGGACTTATCACCTTTCTTAAAGAGTGGCGTTACATTGGCTAATTTCCAATCCTGGGTTACTTTACCCTGGTTTAGAGAGGCTTGAAAAAGAACTACAAGGATTGGGGACAGTTCATTGCTTAATTCTTTTAATAACCTGGCAGGTAATTCATCTGGGCCAGTAGCTTTGTTTATTTTTAAGTTTTTTAGGAGTGAATGTATACCTATCTCATCTACAGCTATGTTGGTTAAAAGATGACTTATAAAGGAGACATTCCAGTGTTATTTAGATTTTCAACAAGAACGTTTAATATATGTTACTTAGGACATAATTACTTTAATTTTTGGCTTTAATTGAAATTAACGATTAAGTAATCGTTAATTTTTCAATAGTTAATGATTAAATTTAAATTAATCGTTAACAGCCCTAAATATATATGAATTTTATTTAGACCTGGTCAGATATGTTATTTTATTGAATAATTCTGTTATTAAATTGAACGTAGTAGAATACCCTACTGTTGTGTGGCTAGGTTATGTCAACAAGCAGCAAACAAAGACAAGATATAACTTTAAAATGATTTAATGGTGATAAAACATCATCAAGAATGACAGAACAATGAAAGTTCAAACAAAGACAAGATATAACTTTAAAATTATTTAATGGTGATAAAACATCATCAAGAATGACAGAACAATGAAAGTTCAATCTACTGAACCCAAAGAGATATTTGGCTGTACAAATAGATGGAGGAAAAAAAATCGGACAAATTTATAATTTTATACCATTTAAATGATGGTCTCATCAGATTGTATCACAAGATTTTAACAACGTGGCGATATTAAAGAACAAAGTTTCTCCTCAATAACCAGCTTGTATGTCATACTGAGTCAACTTATAATATGACTTTTTGGGGTCATTTAACAACACTACCATAAAGAAATTCTTGAAGGTACTTATTGTATGATTATCACTTATTTCTCCAAATGAACTTTACTTTTCCCAAACTGAAAAGAGACAACTTGTGACAAGGACAAAAAAAAAAAGACAGAAAGATTTGGTTGGATTAATAAATAGAAATTTATTTAATCTTTATTTAGTTCCCAGGAAAAAAAAAAAAATGTTCATGCTAAGGCTGCGTAAATTATAGATTAATTTCTCAATTAATCGGTAAAAGATTTTATCGATTAAAATTATTTTAATCGATAAAATAGCGATTAAACTTGAAGAAAATGTTGTACAAGACGTTGCCTGTTTATTAATAAATAATGTAATTATTTATAATTAATAATAGTTTGCCTTTTTTTACCAACAAACTTCTTCATTTAAAAAAAAAGTTTTTTTAAAGTGTAAACTTTAAAAGAAGCTGTTTTTAATAAGGAAAATGATATATAAAAATTAAACATTGTTTTTAATTAATTAAAAACAAAATTTAAATGCATTGACATTATAGTGAAGTACTTATATTTAAATTAAAAAATGTTAATTGCCTGTTTTTGTTACTTCCCTTGAAATTTTCAGTTTAATGACTTCATACATCGTATTTTTAGCTTTAATCAAAATTATCGATTAATTATTCGGTAATTTTTCAAAAGTTAACAATTAAATTTAAATTAATCGATAACAGCCCTAGTTCATGCCTAATAAATGAACTGGTAATAGAAATGGACAGATATTTTTTTAAAAATATTCCTAATAAATGAACTGGTAATCTAAATAGACAGATGTTTTCTTTCAGTTTAGAGAAATAATTATCTTAGAGTTCATGAAAATTGCACATACAAAAACGACTAGATACTTAGTTTGGTTTGATTGAAAGAAACTAGGGTAGAATCATCAAGAGTACCTAATTCATCCATTGCATGATGTCTTACTACAGCGGCTTAAATTAATAAGCACTCTTGGGGGCTCTTCTTTAGATGTTATTGATGTATCATTATCTAAGACTATGATTTTAACATTTTATCTTCACATCATTTATTAAGTTATATCATCAAGTGTTGACCTTAATCCACATACTTTTTTAAAAAACTCATTTTCCTACATAAGTTGATCAGGCAAGCAATAAATATATAAAAAATCAATAATGGCCACTTTGAGACCCATAACTGAAACACCTTGCAAGCTGGAATTCAAGGAAGATTAAAGTAAATGGGAAAATGTCATTACAGTAAATGTAGTACTTGGTTAAATAATGTTGTCATTAAAACATGGCTGTTTTAAACATACCATTGAATTGTGTGTTTTTTTTAATTTTAAAGTAATTTAATCATTGTTTTTTTGTGTGGCTAAACTGCTAACAATTAATGGTTTCAGGATATATATCATTGTTTCTTGTTTTAAAATAAAAAATAGTTCATAGTTTTTCAATGACATAGTTATTGAACTATGTAATTGAAAAGGCTTTGAAACAATTTAGTATTGGTTAATAAATTAAATTATAAGCTAAATTAAAAGCTCAAAATCCACTTCAAAAGATAATGATCAGTTTGAATTGAGAAGGAATCTTGCCCAAGCCTTTTGATTTGGAAACCAACATTAGAGCAAATATCACAAAGCTATATCATAAAAAAATATAGAAGCAAATAAAGAAACAATACATTTATTAGAGTAAAACAATTTATAGCTTTGGGTTTAAGTTTAAAATGAAAATGGATTTGTCAAGTGAGCAGATGGTGTTATATAGCAGACGTCAATGATATCCATACATTTTCAGAAAGGAGACTTAGAGAAAATCATTTGTCATAAAAAAACATGATATACTTTTCAATTCCTAATTTAATCTATTTTAAAAAGTTGAAGCTGTAATCACAATTTTAATTTTAAATAACTTCACGTCTCAGATTAGTTTTTAAAACTTTAATGTTTAACCATAGTAGAACATGATATGTAACAAGTGAATCAAAAGCAGATGCTTTCTATTTTTAGAGACGACATGGAAGTCACAACCGATGAGATTCCAAGAAATAGAAACAAAATCATGAGTGAAGAATGCACTGCATGGTACAAAAGTACAAACTAGTACCTATTTACTGCATGGTACAAAAGTACAAACTAGAACCTTAGTTTTATGTATATTAAGGGACAGTGATAAAGAAAGAAAGGTAAACATTCTGCTCGTCTTTGCCAGAGTTACAATCCATGATTACAAGAATCTAAATACTGAGGCGGCCGCATCACATCTGAAACATTCAATGGTTGAGCTGAGTGCATACATGTTAACTTGAATTATCACTTAGAATGTAAAAAAAAAACCATAAAACATGAATTAAGTTTGTTTAATGAAATAGGCAGGACTTAGAAAAACAGGAATATATATTTTTTTAATGTTAAACATTATTATGCTATAGTTGCAAGGGAAGTTGTTGATCTCTTCAATGTCAAGATTATATGTGAGATAAGCTGAACTTATTAAATTCATTCTTTTTTTGTTTTTAATAAAGAGAAAAGCTTTGAAAAATAGTCTCTTTAATCGCCAACTAACGCTTTTTAAACTAACTGGAAAAATAAGCAAATAAATAAAATAATACAGCTGTAATTCTCTTTCACTGAGGCAAGTTAGTTGTGGGTAAGGGAGGTGTCTTGAATTTAAAAAGTACTTTAAAAAATGAGGATATTTCCAACCAAGTGTCACTTGCAAGATGAAAACAAACGTATCAATCAAATGAATAACAGGAGCAATGACAAATTTTCATTTGAAAAAATGTTGTTTTTTTCAACAGCAAGACTTCTCAAGATATAACTAGAATGAAATAGTGGTGCCCACTTTTGGCAATAGCCTTATGTTGAGGTTTAGGCACAGCCTTAACTGGAGAAACTCTGCAAGGAATCTTACTGGAGAAAAGTTAGGACTCATCATTGATTTACTATAAAATATTATTCTGACCAATAGGATGAGTTTTTACTTGTAAAGATTAGAATCATGAGATGTGATTGGCCCATGGGTTTAAAATATAAGACATAACATTCTGGAATTCAAAACTTTTTTTTTTTTTGTTTAAAGCATACACCAGCATATTTTTGGTTATTTGCAAGGGAATCAAGTGACCACTTGCACTAGACAATAACACCATCAGTAATTCTACATAAATCAGATCAAAATGAAATGTTACCTCCAATTATCCCCCTCCCTATCAGTTTTAACCCGGTGATGTCGATTTGACAGGTATTTTTTTTTAAACTCTCAGGTGAGTGGGGGTTAGGCATTGATTCAAGTAACATCTGTGACTAAGATTAACATTAGTGGTTCAATGCCTGCATAAATTACTACAATACACGCTAAGGTTAATACTAATGGTTCAATTCCTGCATAAACTATCACAACACAGGAATTTCATCAATATCAAATATCACCTCATGGTCACCCATATCCATTATATTATATAATTTAACTAATTAATCTTAAATAAAAAAGATTGATTCTTTTCTTTTTCTCCTCACCAAGACAGCTTCGAGACAACTGTGAGATGGCTGTAAGACAGCTGTGAGACCCAGCATCATAAGAAACAATTCATTCATTAATACAACTGTACAAAGCATTGGGCATTCCAACGTATAAAGATACACATTTTTTTAAAATAATGAATTCACATACTTTTAACCATAAAAACAATTTATGACTGGCAAAAAAACCTTATTTGAACAAGTCAGGGTTTTCCAGTTTAAAAAAACCAACTTAGTTTTCACATTGTTCGTTGTGAACACTCTCTCAGTCCTTGGCATTTCCGATGATGGAGAGGATGAAGAGGAAGAGGTTGATGATGTCCAGGTAGAGGTTGAGGGCTGCGAAGATGTACTCCTCGGGAGAGATGGAGTACTTGTGCTTGCCTCCCAGCATCATCTGAGTGTCGAACACGATGTACTGTGGAGTAGAGTTTTATAGCTGGAGTTGACATGAGGAAAAGATGAGATGGGCCACAACAACTGCACAGGGGGAGGGGGTGTAGGAATCTGATGGCTACAATTGTATAGGTCATAGTGAAAGAAAGAATAACAAGATGATTTGTAGTTAAGTGTATGTTTATATTTATTTTGTGAATCATGAAAAAATGTTGGGTTTCTTTCTTGAAATTTTTTAGTTCAAATTTTTATTATCCAAATAATGTGCCCTGGTTGAAGGAGACCAACAGTTAAAATCTTATGAATGGATGACACACAATTAATATTTTTCTTGCCTGACAGAATATCTTGTCATACTGTGTAAGGAGTATGACAAGAAAACCGGGAAATTACATATTTCAAATCTAAATTTCAGCAATAAGCTTTTTTTTAAAATAGCACTACAAAGGCACTCACATTTGATTTTACTATTAAAAAAAAATAATTCAGTAAACATTCATCTCACCTTTGTTCTAATAATAAAATAAAATACCAAAAATATCATATTACAACAGGTAAGAGTAACATTAAAAAAAAAAAAAAAAAAAAAAAAAAAAAAAAAAAAAAAAAAAAAAAAAAAAAAAAAAAAAACCAAATCCAAATGATGGGATATACTCACTGCTGAAAAAATCAAAGCCCCAATGGAAGCATACATCAGATTGAGAAACTGAAAGACAAAAACAAAATTTGGTTGAAGCTAGTCAACAATGAAAGTTAACGCAGCGGTCAATAGGTGGGTACTAATTTAGTCATATTTCATTGCAAGAAGACCTGAATTACATTGTCTTGTAAAGACAAAATTTATGTGCTGATTTAAATAAAGTATGTGTGTACTGGTAACATACCCTTATAAAGACAAAATGTATGTGCTGATATAAAGTATTATGTACTGGTAACATACCCTTCTAAAGACAAAATGTATGTGCTGATATAAAGTATGTGTGTACAGTGTACTGGTAACATACCCTTCTAAAGACAAAATTTATGTGCGGATGTAAATAAAGATATAAAGTGTGTTTGTACTGGTAACATTGCCTTATATAAACAAATTGTGCAGATATAAATTAAAGTTATAAAGTGTGTTTGTACTGGTAACCATAAACCAATGTAACCTTTTTTTTAAATGTCTCTTTACTTGTGGCTGACTTACCCTGCTCTGTATAATGGCACACGACAACATTGACTTACCCTGCTCTGTATAATGGCACACGACAACATTGACTTACCCTGCTCTGTATTATGGCACACAGCAGACCAAAGCAGAAGAGAACAATGATTAGAACAAACAACATTGACTTACCCTGCTCTGTATTATGGCACACAGCAGACCAAAGCAGAAGAGAACAATGACCAGAACAAACAACAAGCCACCCATCATGGTGAAGTCCCACTGGGAATGAAAGACAAAGAAATGATTGAACATTTATGTCAATTATTAGAGACCATAATTTCTAGTCAATCTCATTAATATACTTAGAATACTCCTTAATCTCAATATATCTATGTATAACCCCTTCAACGACAAGCCCCACCCTTCCCCAACCCATACTTAATTCTTGCTAGAAACTATCTCGCAGCATTGATCATTTATCCAAAATTTAGTGCAGCGTTCAAATGAGTGAACTGATTTTTTTCTTTTCTAATTGTCATTTTAACATGACATACAAACTTTCATTTTAACATGACATACAAACTTTCATTTTAACATGGCATACAAACTTTCATTTTAACAAGGCATACAAACTTTCATTTTAACATGGCATACAAACTTTCATTTTAACAAGGTATACAAACTTTCATTTTAACATGACATACAAACTTTCATTTTAACAAGGTATACAAACTTTCATTTTAACATGGCATACAAAGTTTCATTTTAACATGGCATACAAACTTTCATTTTAACAAGGTATACAAACTTTCATTTTAACATGGCATACAAAGTTTCATTTTAACAAGGTATACAAACTTTCATTTTAACAAGGTATACAAACTTTCATTTTAACATGGTATACAAACTTTCATTTTAACATGGCATACAAACCTTAGTCTGGAAAGCAAAGACTGTGAGCGCAAGGGTCACTATCTGAAAGCACAGAATGATCAGGCAAGGAGCCATCAATGCTATGTTTTTTTCTATTCATAGATCAAATATTTTCTTTTTTTTTTAAAGTTTTTTTATTCTTATACAAAACAAACAAAATTAGATGTGATTGTAATTTTCAGATAACAACAGTGCAAGATATGGGTTATATTTGTTGTACTTGTTATATTATTATAGTAAAAAATAGACAGGAAATTGAAATGAATACTTACAGCTGTGATCCCAACTGCCATCAATACCTCATCTTTACCATAGTGTCTGTGGATCAAACAGAAGTTGATTAAATTATTGCTTGATGAGTACACATAGGAAGTAAACTCAAATAAAACTAACTACAAACAAACAAAAAGAATAGCAAATTTTTTTTCTGTTGACTAAATGCTGGAAATGTCCAAGTATAATTAAGGCTGACATTTTATTCTGTCAGAAGACATTATTTCCCCTGAATTAAAAAAAAAACAACCTCTCAGCAACGATCTCAGTAAAAATTAATAATTAAAGAAACCAATAAGTGATATGTTTTAAAAACAATTATGCCAGAAACCTACAAAGAAGTGTGCAAAAAAAAAAGTCCAAGTTTCATAGTAAACAGATAAAAAAATTAATAATTTAAAAGCTTAAAAAAAAAGAAAACAATATTATTGGGCGGAGCTATAAAATGTTTGATAATTTAATTTTTTTGTCGTCATTGTACTCAAGCTATATTTCTCAATATTGCGTAAAATTAATTGGGGAATTAAATTATAAACGTACATTACAAAAACATTTGGCGCCTCAAATGACTTTAAGGGGCCCCTGGGCCTATTCGGTGCAAGATGTCAATTTCAAAAACCTGTTAATTTCAATTCAGTTTCATCACGGATATATTTAATTTATCAAGGTCTTAATGTGTGAATGGGAAAAATATCTTAAACATATAGTCATATAGGAAAAAAGACATTTGGTGGCCCCGGATCCGAAGGAATTAACATTAGAATTTCAGTGCCCTTAAGTATTCTACTACAGATACACAAAGTTTGGTTAAGATCCATTAATTTACTCAGTAGCTAACGCATAAACTAATTTTTATATAGCTCATATAAGCACACAAAAAAAAAACGAATTTAAGGGCCCCAGGGGCAATTTAGTGCAAGATATAAAGTTAAAAAACTGTTGATTTCAATATGGATAATAATCAATAGATTTATCATTATTTTTTAAGATTGTTAATAATTGAACTGGGAATACAATCTTAAACATTAAAGAAAAAAAAATGTTGGGTCCCCAGCCCCGAATGAGTAGCCATTAGGTTTCAGTTCCCTAAATTATTTTCATATAGGCTATCAAGTTTTTATATGCAAATTTTGGTTAAGATCCATCAATTCACCAAGTAGCCAGCGCTTAAAATAATTTTTATATAGCTCATATAAGAAAAAAATGACAAGATGGGCCCCCGGCACCCATGAGTGTTAAATAGAGAGAAAAAAAAAGTTGACAGTTACCATCCCGGAAGCATACTCAACAGTCTCAAAAATTTTCATGACGATCGGTTGAATGGTTTAGTCAGCTATAAAGGACAAGCACCCTTACACACACACAGACATACTTAGATTTTTATAAATAGATGTGCAACAGATTTGTTGACAGTGTTTATTCACAGGTTTCCATAGAAAGTAATAAAACAAGAGGTTTTGTTTTTTTTTACTTAGCTTTAGAAAGTGCGGTGTCAGCAAGTGACAACTGTCATGATAATGGTGAGACTATTCTTGTCAAAAACAAAAGTTGAAATATTATGTTAAAACTGAGACAAACAAATACTGGGATATAAGTCTGGTGAGGACTGTAATCAGATTCAACAGTCTTAGTGACTAACTGTCATCAGACTTTGGTAGACTTAGTGACTAACTGTCATTATACTTTGGTAGACTTAGTGACTAACTGTCATCAGACTTTGGTAGACTTAGTGACTAACTGTCATCAGACTTTGGTAGACTTAGTGACTAACTGTCATCAGACTTTGGTAGACTTAGCAACTAATTGTCATCAGACTCTGTAAACTTAGTGACTAACTGTCATTAGACTTAATTGGTAACTGTAGTCAGACTAAGTAGACCTAGTTATTAACTGTTTTGAAGAACAAATTTCTTACCCAGAGACACCGCCAAGAAGGAAGCCTTCACATAATGTCTGAAAGAAAGTATACAAATCATAAAGCATTTAAAATATTACTAGCTGCTAGGGCAACATTAGTTAACAGCTTGGGAAGGACTGTTACAGATTAGATCAAATGAATTTAAATAGTACCACGCAGCACCCACCCCACTCACTCACACAAAAAGAGAGAGGGATATTCACAAAACAAAAAGTAATACTAAGTTTATACTCACAAAAACAAAAAGTAATACAAAGTTTATACTCACAAAAACAAAAAGTAATAAAAAGTTTATACTCACAAAAACAAAAAGTAATACAAAGTTCATCGGTGACTTCCTTCTGAAATCCGGGCAACATGCTAGTACTATGATGATTACGAATGTTAAAACACTGTGAACAAAATAAACAGGGAAACCTTCATTAAAATGCACAGCAAGACATTAGATGTGGTAAAGATTGAGTGTTCAGAGATGCTCTTTAATAGTCTGAAACAGAGAATTAATTACTATATAAGCCCTTTGTACTGACGCAGGGCATTGGGACAGAAAATGATATTTGAGATCACAAGGACTTTTGTTTCAGTTTTTTGTCAGGAGAGTGAGCTACTGTTGTGAGGGTAAAAAAAAGAAGAAGCGGGGAAATATAGTGGGGGGGGGGGTGTTAATAAAAATTTTAATAGATTTTTTTTTACTGAAAATTTATTTCATACTTAATAAGCAATCTTTTATTTTTAAAAAAAAGTAATTGATAAATAATTGCGAAATACTCACAAAGCCAAAATCCACATCCACGGATTATCTCTTGAATATTCTTTAATTGGATCCCTGCAATTTAAAACAAATGCATATTGTTAGGTTGTAGATAAATATATAAATTATTTAAAGCTCCTTGTTACATTTTCAGATATATTGTGTTTCAGATTGGCAAAGAAATTGGTTTAAAAGAAGCAACAACAAACAAAAAAACAAAAAAAAAAACAAGTCTTGTTTTCCTTTCTTACATAACAAGTTTATCAGACATCTCAGGTATTCTTTCTTGTTGGGATTGGTAATTCAGCTGCCAGATTAGTTCTAAGGGCAAAAAAACATGACCATGTTACTCCGCTACTTTACTCTCTTCATTGGCTACCTATACAAGCCCGAATTGATTACAAACTGGCCGTTCTGTGTCACAACTTCTTTTCTGACTCATGCCCTTCATATCTTACTGAACTTTTGTCAGTCTACTCACCAAGTCGTCAGCTACGCTCCTCTGCGGATACACGCATTCTCTGTGTTCCTAAGATAAGAACTAAAACATTTGGCGAAAGGTCATTCTCCTTTTGTGCAGCCAAACAATGGAATTCTCTTCCATTACACATCCGTAGCATTTCAACTGCTAAGTCATTCAAGACTGCACTTAAGACACATCTTTTTAAAATTTATTTTCAAAAATAATAAAACCACATTTCTTTAAATGATTAACGTAGCTGATGTATTGAGTATACCCTATTGTCATTTATCTAGTTTAATATGCTATGAATGTTTCTTTTTATTTATATATGTATTGTTGTTTCCATGTAAAGCGCTGTGAGCCTGGCTCCTTGCTGGGATACAGCGCTATATAAATTGTCATATTATTATTATTATTATTAATTTTAAAAAAATTATTCATTTTTGTTTGTATCTTAAATATGTTTTACACTGAGCATGAATGAAACCAGAAGACAGGGACACAGGAAAATTGCAGCCACAAACACACAAATATGATTACTTACACAAAAATAAAAAGCGATATCATGGCAGCTGTTATTCCAATTTGAACAAAAAGTATGGAGTAAACCTTCCGTATGAAGCCTGGCGATAAAATGTTGACAGAAAAAGTTAGCTTAAACAACTTAAAGAGTAATTCAATTTCCTTTTAATTGATTAATGTATTATTAATAAAATAAGTATAAAGTTTTGCATCATCATGGATAATAAAAAAATGCAAGGTGATATTTTCATCACTTGCCTTTTTAGTGTTTATAATTATAATTAAAACTGGATTTATGCAATAATTTTATTTTTGGGAGAAAATAGGTTTATCTTCTAAAAATGTGATAAAGATACTCACCCAATCGGACAGCCTTTTCCCCAAAGGAATATTCATCTATCAAAGATTCTCCGTGCTCAGGATCGTACATGTTTATTGAGTATTATTTGACTTTTCAATAACTCAGGGTGCTTCAATTAAAGTTTGATTGTGATCTCTCTGTAATAAAAGGGAACATATTTAATAATGCTATAGTTACAAGGGGATACCCATGACCTGATATAATGCTCATACACTTTTTAACTGGTATTATTGATTGCACACAATTTTTGGGTGAATTGATAATCTAATTTAGAAATCAATGAACAAAAATGTTAAACGCTGTTTATTGTTGTATTGGACAAGGTGGCGCCCAATGCTAGTGATGTCACTTAGACACAGCTGAGTTGCTACCCAGTTACCTCCCCTCAAGGAATTTTTGGGAATTCTCAGTTGTCTTCCCTTATCATCCCAGACCCGGCAATTACTGAAAGATTTATTGGTTTGTATTCTTGCGCTGATAGTGACTAATTTCAACAGATCCTCAAATTAAGGAAATATATAAATTTTAAAAAAACATTGCCACAAAATGTGAAACTACTTAAGATGAGGACTTGACAAGAGAGATGCCGCAGCATAGCCTTAGGGCATTCTTTTCGTTTTCACATCCAGTTGCACTAACTTCTTTGCAATTTTTGTTTAATTTGCGGGCAAACTTTTGCAAAATGGAAGCAAAATTTACTGCCCGTTTTGGGTATCATCTGGAGAGTCAGGGTAAAAGAAATGTGCTTGATTAGCTGATGAGTGCACATTGTTAGCTGCAAGGTACAAATGTCCACATTATAAGAATGACATGGAATTGTTTGCGACAGTTGAACATTCAGATGGATAAATGTGGAGATATCGCAAAAAAAACAACTCATGTTCGTAATAAGTTAAGCGTATGGCGCTGATCTTGACTTAGTGATAGAAGGTTATAGTTACATAATTTTACTGACACATTATTTGGTAAAGGAAATGCCATTCAAAAGCATTGCAGCTGAAGTAGATGTTCATAATAACACTGAAATGGATTAGTCTAGTTTTTTGTCGCGAGGTCTGTGTGGAAGCGTGTGTTGTGGTGAGTGAAAAGATAGGCGGCGTGGGTAAGGTTGTAGAAATAGACGAGTCAAAATTATAATAGAGCAAAGCGCATGGAAGTTCCCTGGGTGTTTGGTGGGATCAAAAGAGGATCCAACAAGTCCTTTTTCAAGGTTCTTAAGAACCGAGGCAAAGACGTTCTCCTGGCAATAATTAAAGAACTCGTGCAGCCATGAACCTCAATCATTTCTGATTGCTAGAGATCTTATTACTTTTCAGAGGTCAAAGGTTTCCACCACCAGACAGTGAAACACAGCTTTGAGTTTAAAAAATCTGAGACTTGAGCACACCTGGTGTGCGATAAAACTGTCTCTTTCCGGTAGTACCTGTTCTGGGGAGGACCAGTTCGATTCACATTTATTTGATTATATGTGGTGACACTCGTGTAGCAGTAACGACCAAATGACACAATTTTTAAAAGTAATTAAAAAAGTGTATCCTCCCCATTTTTGTTATTCGGATGTCTAAAATTGTTTGCCTTTTATACCAAATTGGCATGTGGCTAAAATAACCTAAAATTTGAGAATCTCTACCCCAAATCCCCCCTTATCTTATTCTTCGCATTTTTGCTGGTTTTGAAAATCACAGCATCGCTGAAAAACCTGCACATTTTAGAATCTCCCCCTATACCTCTTTTTTTTTCACTTTGTATTTTCACTAGTTTTGAAAATCACAGCATGGCTAAATACATGAAAATTTGATAATCTATCACCCCCTAAATTGTCGTGTCAGCACTACTTTTGCCAAAGCCTAGGTCATGTGCCTTAGCAACAAAGATTGCGCCTGGAAATAACCTCATTTTGGACCCGTCCGGCACAACACCAATTGAAATTAAAATCAAGAGAACACATTAATTTATATCTTTTATTAAATTATCAGTTATCTACAAGGGCTTTTTTAACAATAGTAAATAAAAATATTGAGAGTAGTAGACAAAATGTGTCAATAGCATGTGAAACTGGAATTTCTCCATTTTACTATAAGTGTATAAGTGGATGTGGTACATGAACATGACATTAGGCACATTAAATCCTAATATTAATTATTCTTGACTTGAGTCACTTACTGGAGATTTGTGTTACAGATTTGTAGTAGTAGTTTGTAGGTTAATAATAATAATAATAATAATAAAATGATGATTTATATAGCGCTGTATCCCAGCAAGGAGCCAGGCTCACAGCGCTTTACATGGAAACAAAAATACATATATAAATAAAAAGAAACATTCATAGCATATTAACTACATGTTTTAATTTTTTTTCTTCAGTCACATAACCTATTTTTCAGAGGTCGTAGGGGATTCTAATGTTTCCATTAGAACATTCTCGGGCTTAATAGACACTGGCGGCGCCCATCCCTCTCCAGGTCAGCGGAGGACTTTCTTAGCGTTAGTCATTTCTCAACATTTTAAAGTGGCTATTCGTGGGCTCGATCCCACGCCCCTCAGCTTGTGAGGCGAGCACACTATTGACTTTGCTACCCAGCCGACGGGTTACAATTATTCATTAAAATTATTTTGAATTTTTAAATTGTTACAATCTTAAGAACAGATATGGTAATCCTGCATTTTCTATGTGTATAATATTTCATTTTAAATTTATTAAATGCATTTTTATATGTTGTATTTTAGTTATTACACCACTTATTTGTAAGTCTCATTAACTTCAAAGGCATTTTTTCGGCACTCTATGACAATAATCTGGTTACAATAATTGTTGAGTCCCTCAATAATAGGTTGAGAAGCTTACACATTTTAGAACCGTTGGGGATAGGTGTTAGACCCAAGTTGACCAAGCAACATATTTTTAATTCTGTTAGGGACACTAAGTTAACTTTGGAGGGACAAAGAGTAAAGTTGGAAACGCTGGTGAAAGGTCGCCTACAGTTTATCAAGACGAAATGTGATACTTAGGCTAGACATTTTTGTAGGGATGCTACATTGTTTTTGCTCAGACAAAGTCTGATAGTCGATGTTGCAGGGTCACCAAAAAGTTACTGGGACTTAGGGTCTGACCAACCAGAAGAAAGTTGGCACAGGTACCACCTAGAACAATTAAGATTCATCCAATAGAATTGGTAAAAATGTAGGACAGATGCCATCATGGCATGGCCAGAGGTCCTTATGTACTCTACCCAGAGCTCAAGGCGTTCTCCCGCTCTCAGAAGAACACAGATCACTCTTAGACCTAAGGTGATAGGACTGTGAGGAGTTGTGAGCCTAGCTGAGAAGTCTGTTTTCAGCTAGTAAAGTTAGTACTAGTAGGTTAGAACTACTAAGTAACATAGTAGAGGAGCAACCCAGCCAGAAGACATTCTGGTGTTGAGAGGAAGGGACAAGGTGGCCTTGCCTCACATGTGAGAACCATTGGAAGAGAGTCATCGCGCTGACCAACCCTAGCTGTCGCTCAGTGCAAGTGGCAATTGCGTGACCACGCACGGACGTCAGGGGAAGAGATCGCCCGATCCAATTGGGAGACGATACGCTTGACAACGGAGCGGTTGAAGCAGCGACGATAGGCAGACCCGTCAATCATCTACTAGACCCACCCCACTGACCAGGGAAGTCGGGTCATGTTCATAGATTGTCCATAGTATTCTTTGTCGAATGTTCATAGATTTATCTTAGTTAATTAGTTTTTCAAAGTACATATTGAGTATCTGTTTTATTTTTTGTTCATTCTTTAAGTTATTAAATGTCATTATTCTCTGTTATATTCAGAGGCGTTTTGAGTTATTATTCGTATAGTCTCATAGTTAATCTTTGCTAGTGTAAGTTATAGACCCAGTAGAGCATTACTTGTTTACTATTACTCCTATTCAGTAGGACAGGATGCAACAAGGGAAGAGTTGCTAACTATTAGTACCATCTAACTCTAGACAACTAGTCATATAAGTGCTGGTGTCTATACCCCTATAGACCCAGTCCTCAACAATAATCCATTTCTAGCCTCTAGCAACCTCATTGCCAGATTCTTTTTACCATGCTAAAACAGGTTTACTAAATGAATATATTTTTAAAAGTATTATTCATCTATTGTAATGTTCTTAGAAAATCAATAAATACTTTTTTTTTTTAAATTTCATTTTTTTATTCCTGTCAAATCAGATTAGTTATACCCAAAAGCGCACCTCAACAGAACTCTCTTTAGAAACGAAATTACAAAAAGTAAAAACTCTTTTAAGTGCGTGAAAGAAGATGTATTCGATTTCCAGCAATGGCTGCCGTTTCCCTCAATAGTATTATCGCTCGATTCGCAAAGTTTTTCTGTAGTTTTTATGGTTTTTTTTTTAAAGATGCGATTTTGCTATACTTTATTACTGTAAGGCAATCGAATATTTTTGTAGAAGCTTTCTTTAAAGTTGCGCATTTACTTGTGACGTCGTATTTAACACCCTCTCACACACAGTCACAAATGCATGACCCCCTCCCTTATCCCACTTGGTGCGTGATGTCAGTCAAAGACGAAATACATTTTGATTGGCTTATTTTGTTTGCGTCTCAATAGCTTGTTGTGGGCTATTAAGACGCTAGTGTCTTGAGAGCCTGTGGGCTATTAATTATTAAGACGTTAGCGTCTCAATAGCCACTGCCCTCTGAATTTACCTTTATTTGTTACTAGATATTTGATTCTTATTTTATTTGTTTGAAAGTGAGAAAATCTCATTTAGCACCTTACTCTTACAGTTGTCAGTTGTGTAACATCCCGGCAAGTAGAGTGATAATTATATTAATAATAATAAACAGAAATAATGGTTAATGGTTGTATCACAAATCACATTCCGGCTAAAACCTATATCTCCTACCGGAGCATCGCGTCTCTTCCCGTTGCTATTAAGGATAGTTGTTATTTTAATTTTAGGGTTTGGGTTAGGTATAGCTTTAGAATTTTTGGAAAATTCACAGGGCTCGCACTATTTTTCCGGGCTGGTGACGTGCCATAGCAACAAGATGGCCGACGATAAGGTCGGCCCGGTCGGAGATATAGGTTTTTACTCACATTCCAACTATTTATTGTTTATTGTTGAGAGCTAAAAAAGCCTTAGATATTAAAATTAAAAAGACTTACAAATTAGCGCTTTAATAGCTAAACTAAACTAACAATACTAATATACAACATATTTTTTAAAAAATATAATATATGCCAATATATGCATTTGATTATTTAATAAATTGAAATTAAAAACGCAAGTCGTAAGTTAAGTTAGTCAATTTCTCACAAGAAAATTAAATAATAATTAATAGTAATACGTGAACGTGACGTGTAGTACCGTGTAGTGAGTAGAAACTCTAAGAAACTGCAGGATTACCACAGATAAGAACATATCCGTACTCATGCACCACATTTGATAAAAACTTTCTTACCAGAAAATCAAAATTGATGTCGATGACAGTGATGTCAACGATGATGTATTTTCCAAGAAATTGCTATAAATTTCTAGAAAGGGAAGAGAACCCGTAAAGCGTAAACTCGTAAAACCGTAATTGTTTATATAAAAACCGGAAGCCTTACATCATTAAAGAGTTTTCTTAAAATCCTAGAACTCTAAAATATGGAATTTCCCGGAACAATTCTTATTTAAAGCGTATTAGTAATATTAGTATTAAGGACTTGTGTTGATAGTGGTAAATTTCAAATTAATATAGTTGCACTTCTAATTTAGGCCAGGGGTAAGCCATATTCTATTCTACATTATTTATATTAAACTAAGAATGAATGGGTTTAGGGTTACTTTCACTTTTGCTTAGTTACTTACTTAGTACTAGTACTAACTTAGGGTTAGTTTAGTTTAGTCTTAGTCTTAGTCTTAGTAACTTAACTTAAGACTTTAATCTTTAGTCACTAATATCAGTAATAGTACAGGCACTAGTGACTAGTGCCAGTTACTAGTACCGTACTAGTAAAGTAAAGTATCTTATCTGTTATCTAGTACTGTACTAGTAACTAGTGATTAGTGACAGTGACAGTAATCGAGTCATAGTCATAGTTTAGTTAAGTATAGTATAGTATAGTATAGTATAGTATAGTATAGTCATACTAAAATGGGTGGAGTAAAATTCAGACTTGATTTGACTTGTGATTGTGATGACTTGTCTTAATTCAGACCTATACTAGAATATGCATCTTCAGTATGGGACCCATCCACCAAAGAAAATATTGATAAGTTAGAACAAATACAAAAAAGAGCTGCCAGATTCATTACTGGAGAATATTCAAAACTGACAAGAGTAACACCATTAGTTAAATCATTAAACCTTGAAACACTAGAGGATAGAAGAACCAAGAGTAAATTAGTAATTATACATAAGGCAATTAATTCTAATTTAGAAATACAACACAAAGAAAACCTAATACAACCCTCAAATAGACATAAAGACAAAAACACCTTTCTTATTCCATATGCAAGAACAAACACATACAAGTTTTCTTTCTTTCCGTCCGGTATTCGGGCATGGAATGGGTTGCCTGAAGAAACCAGGAAAGCCACCACTTTATCATCTTTTAAAACTCTAGTAAGAATACAGGACTAAACACAAACCATAGAAATACGTAGGACGCAATAATCTTCTGTACAGAAGGAGCGTCTGTAACATATAAGATAAGATAAGATAAATTTTACTACTTTGACCTGTACTAGATTATAATTTGCATCTTCTGTATGTGACCCATCCACCAAAGAAAACATTGATAACTATAACAAATTAAAATTAATTAAAAAAGAACTGCCAGATTCATTAGGGGCTGTCCATGAATGACGTCACAGGATTTTTGTCACTTGTCACACTTTGTCACTAAAAGTTAAACCCCCTGCAATATGACATCACAAAACCGTGNCCCCCCCCCCCCAAAAAAAAATTATAAAAAAATAAAATAAAATAAAGCTGTAGCCTATTTTTCTATTTTAAATTTGAGCATGTTTGAAATCACTATACTGTCATTTTAGTATTTATTTAGTCAAAGCAGCAATCTAATATTGGAACACGCCTAAATCCATATGTAAAAAGTCATAAAATAAATAGTCAGAAATTGAATATTTAAGAGGAAATTTTATATAAAGTAGCATGTTTTGACGTAACGTGATATTACTTAAGCTCCCCCCTCCCCCTGGTCACATATCGCAAAAGTGTGGACCACCCACCCCCTATGTGCGTGACAGTGATGTAATTTATGGACGGCCCCTTACTGGAGTATATTCAAAACTGACAAGAGTAACAGTAGTAACAAGATTAGTTAAATTTTGAAACCTTGAAACCATAGAGGGTAGAAACAGAAGAGCAATGTAGTAATAATCTTTAATACATAAAGTCATTAAGTTAAGCAATTAAAGTTCATTTAACTTGGAAATAAAACACAACGATAATCTAATACAACCCTCAAATACTTTTAATAGAGAAAGTACATAGCGAAAAACACTTTTCTTATACTTAATCAATATGCAAGAACAAATGCATACTTAATTCTTGTTCTTCCTATCCGGAATTAGGACGTAGAATGGGTTGCCTGAGAAAACCAACACTATCAATATCTATAGCTCTATTAAAAATGCAAAACTAGACATAAACCAGGAATAAGTGAAGGATGCAAGTATCTTCCTTATAATTAAAGAAGGGGGATCTTTTTACTGAGCCTTATTGCATTCCACCCACTCCCCTACCCTTTATCATCATATTTTAATATTAATTTGTTAAAAAATGTTACATAACAATTCAAAATTTAACTTGTGTAAAGATAACATTTGAAAATTATTTTCTTTATGAAAATTACCTGTTTGCAGCTCAAGTTCTTTTGTTTTCCATTTTCTTTCACATTTTCTAACTGCTAACTTGAAGTGGAAGGAATGGCCTCAGGCGACAGTAAGTTTCATCCTGTCAAAAGCTCTGAACAGTTGGCTGACTATATCATCCAGTAAGTGGGAGAAACTACTTAACATACAATAAAATTAACAATTAAAATGAACACAGATTTCTTAAAACAGTTATCAATTTTGATATCATAATTGTTTATGTATTTTTTTAAAATCATCATCAATTCATCATATTAGATTGAAAATGAGTTTCAATATTTAGTTCTATAAAGGAATTACATTCATTGGAGATATGGGGGCAATTTTTTTATGGTAGACCATTTGAAATCTATGTAATCAAATTTTTTAAAAGGTTAATTCTCTTCTTTATAGTGAAACATCTTATTTTTTTAATATATTTTTTCTTTAAAATAAGAATACTTACATGGTATACTAAAGAATTTTTTTTTTGTCTGAGATAAAAATGTAGATAACTGCTTCTCTGGTGGGCTGAACAATTGTATATTTTTCTAATAGAGAAGGTCTCATCAAGCTACGAAATCCTCACATAAACGAGAACGATGAAGATGTTTTATATCACATAGCACTTAGCAACAAATCACATGATTTAAAGGAAATGTTTCAAGACATTAAAGTAAGCTTTATGACATGGATTGTTAAGAATCAAAATGTTATATCTTGTTTTTTTTTTCTTATTCTGACAAGAAAATGTACTGCTAACATGTATTTAACATGTATTTCTAACTTACTAGAGTGATGTTTCCCTGCATTGACTCTGAAAATAATGTAAAATGTAGTTGTAAATTATGTGGGGGTCATAACTGAATGAAATTGATACATTTTACTTATCAGCTTTTTATTAATTTTTGTTTGGCTTTCAGTTTGTTTGTTTTGGCGGCTCACCCACCAGGATGCAAAAGTTTGCTGAATACCTAGTTACTGAGCTGAAGGTGAAGATTCCAGCAGGACAAACCTTGTCCAACATTGCACAGGGTTCAGACAGATATGTACTTTACAAAGTTGGACCTGTGTTGTCAGTCAGTGTAAGTCAAAGACGAGATAATTGGTCAAACAATAAAATCATGGCAAAGGCCACTTCATATTTGCTTCATGTGAAATCTGAGCATTCGAAATAAAAGAATTAAAACTGAAATTCAGTTATTTTCCATAACTATACAGTTTTTTAAATTACAAAAATAACCCAATGATTACTGTAAGCATACATAAAATGTGCAACCCTACTGAATTCTATATGAAGTCAAATTTATGGTTATTAGATATTTTTTTATAATTTTAAGACTTAAGTTAATGTGGAAAAATTTCATCTCCTATGTTTTTTATTAAGGTTTAATGAAATTTTTTTTATCCTCATATATTTTCTTCATTTACTTTAAGGCATCATTGATTGATATCAAATTTTTAAAAAGTTATCTCAAAGTCATTTGCATTTATCTTTACAGCATGGCATGGGCATCCCATCTCTTTCTATAATCTTCCATGAAATAGTGAAACTGATTTACCACGCAGGATGTAGTGATGTCATTTTCTTTCGTATTGGGACCAGCGGAGGTTTGGGTAAGTGGCAAAGACTAGGATGGACCAGCTGAGGTTTGGGTAAGTGGCAAAGATTAGGATGGACCAGCGGAGGTTTGGGTAAGTGGCAAAGTCTAGGAAAGACCAGCTGAGGTTTGGGTAAGTGACAAAGACTAGGATGGACCAGCGGAGGTTTGGGTAAATGGCAAAGACTAGGATGGACCAGCGGAGGTTTGGGTAAGTGGCAAAGTCTAGGGTGGACCAGCGGAGGTTTGGGTAAGTGGCAAAGACTAGGAAAGACCAGCGGAGGTTTGGGTAAGTGGCAAAGACTAGGATGGACCAGCGGAGGTTTGGGTAAGTGGCAAAGACTAGGGTGGACCAGCGGAGGTTTGGGTAAGTGGCAAAGACTAGGAAAGACCAGCGGAGGTTTGGGTAAGTGGCAAAGACTAGGATGGCTGGCATAAGAAGAACAAGTTTAAAATAAAAAAAGAATTTTAAAAGGAGAAAAAAATAACTCTTGAAAGAAGATAAGAGATCACAGTTTTTTTTAATTTTTAAAATTATGTTAAGTGTTCATTATTTATAGTCATTAGTTATTAATCTTAACAAACTAGATTGCTGTAGACTGTCGTACATCGTTCCTCAGCGTTCCACATCCAGTGACTTGGACTATTATATTATTTATGACTCTTTGACTTTAACTTTAGTTTTGAGAGTATCTTTTTTTTGCTCTGTTACACCAACGCAAATATATTTTAATTGTGCTATAATACTGTTAAATATTAAATCTATAAGACCCTTCAAAAGTTGCATAATTTTTTTTAAAGTAAGATTTGTGTATGCCGGATTAGATATCAAATAATAAATATAGTTTACTTTTATTGATCGTATAAAAAACTCTTTTAAAAAACTATAGCTGAGCACATACCTCAGATAGAGAAAATGAAACATTAGGCGTACACTTGGAATCCTCTTCCCAGCTATAGTGTGAGCCACTCCACTACTGAATGTCATATGTGTAAATTTTAATTTGTGCAGGCCTAGAGGCTGGCAGTGTTGTCATTACAGAGCAGGCAGTGGATGGCCTGTTGAGACCTTATATGGAGCTGGTAAGATAGCTTTTCCATTTTTTCTAAACTATCCTAAACTTTAAAAATCTTTAGGTTATGTCCAAATCTGTTTACAAAAATTTCCTTGGAAGTCACCAACTCAAATCTGCGACAAAATGGTGGTTGTTTTTTTAAAAATCTTTTCTTCATGAGTAAAGCTGCTGCAAACAGATCCAATAATAAAATGTCCACAAAAAAGAAGTATATGCTTTCAATAGGAATGATTTTTTCCTCTCTGTTAAACTGTTTATGGGAACATTGCCATGTTTACCTAGCCAAACTATGGCAGTAGCAACTGATAAAAAAATGTTATTTCTGTAAGTAGTCTCAAGATTTGAGAAAATGTATAAATATTTTGGATAGTGGCTATTGTAATTGTTTACTTTAATAACAGTCCACCCTTGGAATGGTGCTCCAACATCCTTCCAATCTAGACCAACAAGTCACAGAAGAGTTGCTGGCCCTAGCTAATCCAGAGAAAGATGGCTACAATACGAGTATTGGGAAAACTATGTGCACTCTAGATTTTTATGAAGGTGAGCTGTGAATATGTTCATAGAATAAAATTAGTAAATATTTCTTGTTGTTCATTCTGTCAGACAACTGTCAGGATTGTGCAATGTTTTTAAAAACAATATTTTTGCTTGTTCTTTTTAATAATTATCATTGTATTTATTTAGGTGCATAGACATTTTTTATTTCAGTACATAAAAAAAAATTTAATTTAAAAAAAAGCAAAACCAGTACCTAAAGCTCTTTACAAATACAAAATACAAAGTTAACAACTTTTAGATATTTTTTCAAAATTCTAATGTTAAATGTCTTTTACTTGTTGGATATATAGTATGATATCTGTCCGTCTACGAAAGACGATAGATTTATCTTTATTATTTCGAGCTCTTGGTGTGGCTGATGAGACCAATCCTCGAGTTGCAGTCTCTTCTGCCTGTCACACACACGAATGCAGTGGGGAAGTGTTGCCTGGCCTTCCTCCTCGCTCTTTTTCCAACTGCTTCTGCCATGATTTTCTTTTCTGCTTTTGGTGATCCTTCTTTCACTAAAGCCCGCCATTTGCCAGGTTTTCCCAGTTTTGTATATCAATGTTGGCTGCTTTCATGTCTCTTCTGCATATGTCTGTGTATCTGAGACATGGCCGACCAACCGACCTTTTCCCTGTTGCCAGCTCACTGTATAGCACATCTTTGGGTATGCAACCAGTTTGCATTCTCTTGACTTGGGTAAGCCAAAGGAGGCATCTTTGGCTTAGTATGGCTGGAATGCTTGAGCCAGGACCTCTGTGTTGGGGACTTTCTCTTGCCGTTCAATGTCTAGGATGCGACACAGGCATCTGAGATGGAAGCTATTGAGCCTTTTTTCATGCCTGGTATAAGTGGTCCATGACTCGCATCCATAGAGGAGCGTGATCAGAACGCAGGCAGCTTAGTCCTTGCTGTGAGTTTGGCATTGGACCAGACTCTTTTGTACAGTCTGGCTATTACAGTTGTGGCCTTCTCTATCCTACCACTTATCTCATCTTCCAGTGAGAGGGTGCTTGAGATGTGTGATCCCAAATATGTAAATTGCAACAACATCCAAGTTGCAGTCATCAACTGTGATAGTTGGGAGGGAGGCAGCATCCTGTGCCATAATGTTGGTTTTCTTTCTGATAATGGTCAGGCCAAAGTCTCTGCAGGCAGCATACAAGGTGCTGCAGTCCAACTGCTGTGTGAGATATTAAGGCGGCATCGTCTGTAAATACGAGCTAGCACAGCAAAATCTTCCTTACTTTGGTCTTGGCTTTAAGCCTGAAAATTTGGAATAATTTCCTGTCATCTCTGTTTCAGTGGAGTAGCTAGGGGAGGGGGAGGAGGTTCCAAATTCATAAGTCCCCCACTGCTCCCACTTGATTAATTAATTATTATGGCCCCGCAACGTATGTGGACCCCCAAAGAGGTTAAGCCCATTGGGCCCCCAGACCACTACAAATTCCTAGCTACGCCACATTGCTCTGGTGTGTATGTTCATCCCCAAGGCTGTTGTTCTTGAAGGCATACTGGAGTAAGATGGGGAAGAATACTGCAAATCAAATAGTGTAGGTGCCAGCATGCAAACTTGCTTGACTCCACTCAGAGGCGTCATTAGGGTTGGTGTCACCCGGGGCGGTAGCTCATGGTGTCACCCCCTCATTACTTAACCCATAGAACTCCTCCGAGTTTTCAAGTGCCAACTAATGGGAGCATACAGAATTTTACAGTTTGGTGTCACCCCCCCCCCCC
>MUZC01003706.1:273982-322482 GCA_002072015.1 Radix auricularia
TTTCCCCCCCCCCCCCCCAACCCCATTGGATATGTGATGATTATTTATTAATAAAAATGGGAGAGCATCTACGATATATGAGCATTTTGATTCAGATGTTTTTATTCTCTTATGAAATCAAAATAAATGTTTTGATTGGTTAAAAAAAAATCTACATCATAGAAACATTCATGTGGCATTATATTGCCTATTAGCCATATCCATTTACTACGCTGATCTACAGAAACTCAAGTTTACTATACTGTTGATGCACATTAATTTTATTTGTTATTCAAGTTGTTCTTAAATTTGAATCCATTTTTGTAATATCTGGGAATTATTTAAAATGGATTATATATTCCAAAGATGTTTGATTACATTCGATAATCCATGTTAAACAATTTCTTTTAAGTTTAGCAATAATGATCATCAAATAATATTTTTTTTTACCTTTTTAAAGTATAATTTGATTCACATATATTTTTGTGAATCATATTTTTAATTTTTAGCTTTTTGTACAAAATATAAATTTAAAAAAAAAAATATATAATCTTTTCAAATTAGCGTTTAAGCTAGTCAGGTGAATCAAATTGAGATAATTAGTCCAATCTGTCAGTATTATTAGTTTAAGTAATTAATTGTCTTTTTAAATTTATCCAGTCAATTACTTTGATTTTTTTTACAACTTCACCATCTTAGAATAACAAGATGCTATTTGATCTTTTGGTTGAACAGAGATATTCATGTTTTAAAATTTAATTTTAGCAGAGCCCATATAGAGTTAGAAATTTGTTATTCCGTACTTCCTACAAATTGTATCAAGATACAGCTTTCAAATTTTAAATTGATCCATTAATATGTGGATTATAATCCAGTGGCTACTAATACTACTATAAGGACTATTACTCATGCTAGTCACAAAATCAACTTAGAACCTTATTATTCTAAGGTGATGACTTACAGAAACTCAAGATATATATTGTTGTAATTACTGTTGATATTGGAAAGAAGATTATCAAAAGCTATTTTATTTCTTTTGTTTATTCATGTTTAAAATATTCTCATTTTAAGATAACTATTGTATATCAAGTGTATTAGCTGCCACAAAAACTATATCAAATTATTTGTAATATATCTAATATATCTTAAAAATCTTTTAACTTCTTTACAAATTTTGTTTATTTAATTGGTGATATTGTGAATCTATAATCTGATGCTTACTATTGTTAAAAAATGTTAAAAATATGCTCGTTTAGTTTGAGAAAATAAAGATAGTTGAAGTCAATTTATTGTAGTTAATTTTTTGGTTATTACCATTTTTAGCGCATTTTCGAGATGTCGAAATCGCTATTGCACCCGTTTTGTCCGTCTGTCATCACCCTGATCACAGGATCCATAAGTCCTAGACCCATGATGTATATATGTTTTTTGTATGTCCTGACCTGCCATTGGTGCATCAACACTCAGTTACTCGATCCGTTTAAAAAACCCGTTAAAACTACCAAAAAATATTTCGAATCGAGAAGCAACACTTAATCAGGGAACGGCCGCCATTGCCGGAAGTCGAATGCACAATTCTTCATGCATTGAAGAGTGGTGTGAAAGGGTGCAAAATAATTAGTGTTTTTTTTTAGTTGACGTCATTAGAATATGTGTAAAAGTTTAGAGAGTTTTACGTCATCATTTGTGGTGACTTGTAGTTAGATTAAAGAGAAAATATTTATTTTTTTAAATGTAAAGAAATGACTTTTAAATAAAAAAAAATGTCAGGTATATTCATTACACAGGAAAATTCATAAAACTATGTCTAAAATCTAAACACAATTACTGACAACTACATAATGCTGAAATCTAACATAAGTACTGATACATAATACGAAAATGCGCTAACACGTCCTGAGTTCCAATAGGGACCAGGCTTAACATGATTTTTTTAATGGCGGGCAGACTTAGAATACTTTATGCAGCAGCCATTAGTTTTAAAGATTTCTTTCAAATACACATAATATTTATTGATAAACTATGAAAAAGGGGTGTACAACAAACATCAAATGAAAAAGGGGTGTACAACAAAGATGAAGTGAAACAGAAGTGTACAACAAACATCAAGTGAAAAATGTACAACAAAAATAAAGTGAAACAGAGGTGTGCAACAAAAATAAAGAGAAACAGAGGTGTACAACAAACATTCAGAAAAAATTCATGAACATTTTCATTTTCAAATGGTATTAATTTTATTTAACATTTGTATACACAATCTCAATGGGCATAAAAACAATAACCCCAAAACAGACAATTCATCAATCTAGACCAACATTGACATCATCATTAGTTGTCAGATCTAGACCAACATTGACACCATCATCAGTTGTCAGATCTAGACCAACATTGACATCATCATTAGTTGTCAGATCTAGACCAACATTGACATCATCATTAGTTGTCAGATCTAGACCAACATTGACAGAATTAGTTGTCAGATCTAGACCAACATTGACATCATCATTAGTTGTCAGATCTAGACCAACATTGACATCAGAAGTTGTCAGATCTAGACCAACATTGACATCATCATTAGTTGTCAGATCTAGACCAACATAGACATCAGAAGTTGTCAGATCTAGACCAACATTGACACCATCATTAGTTGTCAGATCTAGTCCAACATTGACACCATCATTAGTTGTCAGATCTAGACCAACATTGACATCATCATTAGTTGTCAGATCTAGACCAACATTGACAGAATTAGTTGGCAGATCTAGACCAACATTGACACCATCATTAGTTGTCAGATCTAGACCAACATTGACATCAGAAGTTGTCAGATCTAGACCAACATTGACATCATCATTAGTTGTCAGATCTAGTCCAACATTGACACCATCATTAGTTGTCAGATCTAGACCAACATTGACATCATCATTAGTTGTCAGATCTAGACCAACATTGACATCATCAATAGTTGTCAGATCTAGACCAACATTGACATCAGAAGTTGTCAGATCTAGACCAACATTGACATCATCATTAGTTGTCAGATCTAGACCAACATTGACACCATCAATAGTTGTCAGATCTAGACCAACATTGACATCATCATTAGTTGTCAGATCTAGACCAACATTGACACCATCATTAGTCGTCAGATCTAGACCAACATTGACACCATCATTAGTTGTCAGATCTAGACAAACTTTGACATCTTCCTAATTTGTCTGAATTAAGTGGGCTGAGTAATTACAAAAAAAGGAAACTGGAAATCAAGATTTCACCCTTTACTTTTAAAGGTAATCAACTAATTAACCGCTATTTTCCTAATTAACTCTTCATAATTTAGCAAATCATACAATAGTTTTGCTATTAAGGTCATACAATACAAAAGCTTCCTATGTAGTCTATTTCCAGGCTCAAGTAAAATATAGACCACCTCCAGAGTCAACAAGTGTCCTTGTAGCAAGAGGTACCAGAGAACATTGCTATAAAACATGCTAGCATCATTCCTTACCACTATGACAGGTGTGTGTTTAAGATCTGTCATAATTCTGGCACAAGCTTGTATGACCATCTGGTCCCTCAAATAAACAAGGGTGCATGTGATGTGACAATGTTTTCACATAATGCTACCTGGCATGTGATGTGACAATGTTTTCACATAATGCTACCTGGCATGTGATGTGACAATGTTTTCACATAATGCTACCTGGCTTGTCCATCTTCATCCTCCTCCTCTTCCTCCCCTAGAGTGAAGAGCACCCCCATCCCCCTCTGTTGTGATCCTAAGCTTTGATCCGCAGACTCTTCGGGAGGTAGCTCTAAAGAGGAGTTGGCGATGTCGTCTGGTTCCTGCTTACAATCCAGAGGGGCTGATTGGCTATCTAAAACCTCTGGTGGGGCAACTTTTTCATCAAGGCACACCTCACACTTTTCGCTTTTGATCTCAGGCAAGACATCTTTGACGTCCGACTGCTGAGTCTCGTTGACAACAGCCTGGTGGTCTGTTTCCTGCAAGTAAGAGATTGACATTGTCAAGGAGAGCTTAACTGGCATGTTCTAGAGACATGGGTGAGTATATTTATACATGTTATGAATATTTTTATTAAATAAGTATATATCATATAAATTATTTCATGAACAAAGTAAAACAGAGATTTTATTAAAGGGGACAAATGATTTACACCAGACAATACATTGAAGTTGAGATAATAAACTCTCTAAATGCATGATAACATTGAATCAACCATTTAATGTCTTGTGACACATAGGGCTGTCAAAATTATTTTAAAAATGCTGCTCGGGGTACCAAAATTTGAACAGGTACCCCGGATACCTGTTCAAAATGCCTCAAAATTTTCATCATTATGCCGGCTATTGCTACCATTAGCCTTTTACTGCTTTGTTTATTGTGGAAATGCAAATTTTGATGTAATGAGTTAACAATTGGAAAATGATGACATTGAAATACTACTGTAGTACGGTGGTGTAAGAACAATGAGTAGAGGGGTGCTAATGTGATATTTTTGAAGGGGTGAGCGCTAATCATATCATATGATGACATGGCCAAATTTTTCTAGTTCATAGCTGTATCAGACAACTGTTTTAACTAAACTTTTCAGGACTTTCCCCTGCTTAGTGGACCCATCACCCAGCATTTATTTTTTTAATACAGTGAAAATTGTTCAACGATTGACGTGTGATTTTAAAAAAAAAAAAATAAATAAATAAATAAATATAGCTGGTGATTATTTCTTTTAAAATATGTTGGGAATAGGATTGGAGACATATGTTAGTGACAAGGGACGGGGGTAGATAAAAGAAATTGGTGAGTCTCAATCAGTAACAAAGATGAGCTGCGTATTTCAAAGTCAAAGCCAAGATCATTTCTAGCCATTCCTAGTTATCACTATTGTGTCCTACTGAGTGGTTGGACCTACCCCCACCATTTAATTTTGTTATCATAGTGAAAATCATTCAACGATTGATATATATTTTTTTTTTAAGTACGGTGGCGATAGGAGTGGAGACACGTGTGAGTGGAGGGAGGGGATTAAATAAACAACATTGGCTCGCTCAATCGGTACCAATGAGCAGCGTATTTCAAAGCCAATGCCAAGGTCATTTCTAGCCCTCTCTAGTTAACAGTAGTTATCTGTGTTGTGTTCTTTTTTCCTTACTTGAACAATTCAAAGAACTAAAACCTTTTTAGCATGTTCTGAACAGTACCTGAAAATAAGTAAATATTTTTGTTTCATGTTCCTGGGAAAAAAAGTATATTAAAATACTTTGTAATTTGTCGGGACATCAAGAAATGAATTATGCTTAATAATAAAATAGAATTCACTGCAAAAAAAAAATGATGCTTGAAGACCAAAAAATTTGATTTTCGGAACTTCAGGTGAATACATGCTAGGCAGAGATGCCTCAAACTAAATTACACATTGATTCAAAGTGAAAGAAGATAAAAACTTCTTATTTATTGAAATCACATAATAGCCAGAAGTATAAGTAAGGAAAATGAGATTTTGATGCTATATTTAATAATTTAACAAAAACTGTGTATTGCTTTGTACTGGGTTGCATTGGGACACATCCCTGCGCACATCCAAGGCAGAGGACACATTTAGTTGCAAAAGAGGATAATGAGTTTTAAAAAATCATGTTAAGCCTGGTCCCTTTTGGAATTCAGGATGTGTTAGCGCATTTTCGTATTATGTATCAGTACTTATGTTAGATATCAGCATTATGTAGTTATCAGTAATTGTGTTTAGATTTTAGACATATTTTTATGAATTTTCTTGTGTAATGAATATACCTGAGAAAAAATTTATTTAAAAGTCATTTCTTGACATTTTAAATTTTTTTATTTTCTCTTTAATCTAACTACAAGTGGTTTGTGGTCACTGAAATAGGACTCATAAATGAAACATTCTAAATTGTAATCAGCTAATCGCCCAAATACTCCCTCAATTGTTGTTTGATAGATCGTGGTTGCCAATCTTGGTGAAAGTAGTTGAATGTTGAAGCTTGTTTCGAAAAAGTTTTCAATTTCTGCCCCTGGGCCGCTAAGATCTTGATTGAAGTCACCACAAATGATGACGTAAAACTCTCTTAACTTTTACACATATTCTAATGACGTCAAAAAAAACAAACAACTAATACTTTTGATAATACTAAGACTTCCGGCAATGGCGGCCGTTGCCTGCGCCAGTGTTATCTCTCGATTCGCAATGTTTTTTGGTAGTTTTAACGAGGTTTTTAAACGGATCGAGTAACTGAGTGTTGATGCACAAATGGCAGGTCAGGACATACAAAAAACATATATACATCATGGGTCTAGGACTTATGGTTCCTGAGATCTAGGGTGATGACAGACGGACGGACAAAGCGGGTGCAATAGCGCATTCCACTTCTCGAAAATGCGCTAAAAATTATTGTCATCACAATCCTGCTGATCTTCATCACTGTCATATTCAATCAAAACCAACGACCAAGAAAATTTTCTCAAATTTTTGGAATTTAGGCATCACTTGAAACAAAAAGAAATATAATCATGTAACACAACACATGCAAGGAAAACCATCAGCAACAGCCATCATTATAATGTTATGATGTACAAGAAATGTTTGAAGTAATCTGATTAGTTGGCATGATCACCAATCAGAGGCTTGAATTATCACTACTGATTGGCCTTTTGGTTATGCTCGCCCCATCTACCTGGGCCAATAGACCATCATCTCCAAAGGGTTAATTGAATAATTGTGCATATAAGCACATACGTACACTCCAACTTACTTGAATTATAGGAACAGGTTGATGTAAAGAACAATATTCTGAGTTGAAAATTGTAGGCACAGGCCGGCCACATTGGCTGTCAGCAAAAGGACATGGGCGGTAGAGTACTTGTGCAGGGTCATGCAAGACATCTGATTGTAGTGTTAAAGAATTCTCTCTTGTTTCATAAACAATGAAAAAAAAATGTCAGTTTTATTTTTTGATAAAGCTACTTACAAATCAAAATTATAACAGTACATACCAAAATTCTGCCATAATATTATTGGAATGACGTAATATCTTCATTAAATGACTTCAAACAAATTCTAGATAATGTTTTTAAGATTCTGAGCATCATAATAAGGAACAAGGTATAGCATTTAAAATTCTGAGAACATGGCAAAAGGATACGCCTTTGACAGAACTTGCTAAGGGGGACAACTCTGCTGTTACACCTCAACCCTTCATCCATAAAGACACATTTTGAAAAATGGGGCACATGGAAGCTGCCTCCTTCTGTCACCTGCATGCGCCGCTCTGTTGCCTGCTTCTGTAGTAGGGCTTCCTGAAAAAAGTTAATTTGTCTTAATACTTATTTTTTCACAAGATAAACATTGAAACCTATTGATTATGAGCTAAATTAGAACCTGTTTCAAAATTTGAATGTATGTCCTGTGATTGAATGTATGTCCTGTGATTGAATGTATGTCCTGTATAGGCATAGTGTTTAAATAGTTGTTCAATGACTCTTGCTTTTTTTGGTCGGTGTATTTTTTAAAACTTTAATGAGTGTAGCAAGAATTGGCAGTAAATAATAAATTAAACAATTAATGTGAATTCCAAATAATTTCAGAAGCCAAAAATCACTAGCATTGCCCTATGATATTTTTGTTTTTGCAGATGAAATTGTTAATAAAAGAATAGAAATTTATTTTGACCTATGAAAACATAATGAAATGACCTGCAAATATGATAGCTCTTAAATTCCTATTATTTACGTTCAAAATACCACAAATTGAATGAGATGGCTGATGCGAATCTATTGAAGTCTTAAATTGTTTGTAGTGGATTAACAAATGTTATGCTGGCACCAGCTTGTCAAAAATACTACCTTGCCATATTTTTTGTGGTAGCGCTTCATAGCACAAAGTTTGTTGTAGCGCTCTCTTTGATGAGGATCTTTCTTGTAAAGTTTTATACTTCCTGGAAGCATTAGTAAATAGCATTGTTATAGTCCAAACATGCAGAAATAATTTATAACTAAGCATTTCTTTTTTTTTTTTAAATGAATAATTTTTTATGATAAATAATTCTTACGATGGAAAAAGCCATGTGCTCTTAGTTAAGATCTCCCATTAAAATTAGAATGAGATCACCAATGACGTAAAAATATGAATATAATTTACCTAACATTTCCCTCTCAGATTTGTAAACTTGCAAATATTCCCTCCGCTTGCTAAACAAGACATGTTTCAAGCGCTTGAACTGATCAATGTACAGAGCTTGTAGCCTGATGAGTTTATCCCTCAAAATCTGGGCCACTTCTTCTGTTGTATAAATTCCAGCATACCTTAAAATTACATGTTATAAAAAAGTTAGCTCCCAGCCAACTAGATTTGAAAGTAAGACAACATAATGCCCTGAACTGTTTAGCACAAATCTAGTGAAGCATTATTTTCATAATCACCGATTCTTTCCAGCAAACTCCTGTCACTCTGATTTTTTTTATCCTTTAACTTTTGTTTTACTATCTTTCAACCTCCCAACAGAACTGTTTAAGATTTTTCAGAGCTTACAGCAACAAGTCTGGTTTATGTTGAACATAATTCCTTCTAAATATGCTCTTAAATCTTTTATCTCCAAGAAATGTTAGTTTTTTTATATAGTTGGGCTGTTTACATTACATGATATGTTTATGGGCAAAGAAAAGAACAGAGTCAGGTTCCAGGAGAGAAAATAAAAAATTGCTCCCATTGCTCAATTCCTACAATAAATATTGTTTGATTATTATTTAATCTAGAAAATAGCAATACCTAACACTGGCTTAATATAACAGATGAATATCAAAAATTTTAAGCTATTACCCATGTGTAAAACACATTTCAAAATTAATTTAGTTCGAGAACATACTTGTTCTTAATACAGTCGAAACCGCTTAAGTCGACGGCGTCGGGGAATGAAAAATCGCATCGACATAACCGATGATCGAGTTAAAGCGAAAACCAATATGGCGGCAAAATATTAACATGCGCTTGAAATTTCTATATGTACGCGATGTGCGTTAATTAGTGATGGGACGATTAATCGGAATGTCGGGACCCTATTTCTTCACGCTTTCTTAAGGTTGTTAAGACCGTTCGTTTTTAAAGACCGTTTAAGTTTAAATATAACGCCGTTTTGCGGTGATTCCCAGATTGAGCGATACTGTGCCTTCGAAGCGACTTGCTTGATTTTCTTTACAAGCTACACAAATAAGTAGCCTACACATCCCCTCATTGTCCCCGAACCATTCTCTTCTGGACTCGGAATGGTCTATCGTGACCTATATATGACTCATAACAAAGAGAACTATCATGTTATATAAACGTTCACAAAAAAATTAGGTACTCCTTTTGAACTTTTGAACCTTCAACTTTGACATATTTTAATTAATTCTAACCAATAGTTAAATGGCTTTTGCACACGGCCACTTCTTATGAATGAAAAAATGAGAACAAAGCAGTAGTACAGTACATGTAATAGTCAAAATGAGGTTGAAGGATGAATGGTTGCCAATGACAACAAGTTTGGACACTGCACACGGTACATTTTATTATTCCATACGATCCCCTCAGCTTACAATTCCTTCGGTAACTTGATGCTAATAGGACTAACCAACAACAATGGTGTGGGAGATTGAGAGTGGGGGTGAGTAAACTGTCTGTAGTCTGTTATATTATATATTTAAAAATCTGGGGAGCCTTGCTTACAGTAAGCAGCCTATGATTTTGGTATCGTCCCATCACTAGCGTTAATAAATGATAATGTTCATGCACGTGTTTTTGGAGTTTTTTTTAACACAACAGCATTGCCGTTATTTGTTTGATGAAGCTATCGGCATGCTATAAAATTGTACATACATGTTTGCTAACAACAGAAGGTATATGTGCACCAACTGACAGCAGAAATTTACAAATTTAAAATAAAAACCAACGTCGATTATCGATAAAAACTTTTAATTCTCTCCAACACATCACTGAAACTGGCGATTTAAGTTAGCAACACATGTCTCAGCGCAAGAGGGCTGTGTCGAAAACGTCACCAGCACACATAGCAAGCTGATCGCATTGCCATGGTACCAAAAACAACACAGAGGAAAAAGCAAGTGGGCTGTGACGTCACCAGCAGACACTGGTGAAACATTTTCAAAAGCTTGCGATTGGTCACGTGGATCGACTTAACCGATGTTAAGTGGCAAATTTGACCTTTTTTGTGCTCGTGTTATGAGGTTTCGGCGACTTAAAAAAATCAAATTAAACGACGAGAAAATACTAAGACAAAGAGAGAATTTGGCGGTTCCAAAAAAAAACGTCGACTTAATGGGGTGGTCGACCTAAGCGAGCTCGAGGTAAGTGGGTTCCACTGTACCTAAGTCAACCATGAGTTGTAGATATTTGAAGATTCTGTATTTGAGGGTGATAGATTTATTTTGAGGGTGAATGATTCTCCTCTGTCATTTTAATTGAAAAGTTCTCAACAGACTAAGCAAATCCAACTAAAACTTCACCAAATCATCTTTTTTTTCATCCAATTTTTTGTAAGTAGGGAGGATAACTCGACTCCTGATCAATTTCAGATCACATACACAGTGACTACATTTAGTCTTTACGAATAATTGTTATGAAATAATAATAACTTACTTTAACATATCTTCTTGATCACTATCAATACTCTCTGCATCACTGTCACCATCATCACGCCAAGCTTTCTCAACCAAGGGTGCTTCCATTTCTGAATCACTGGAACTAGCATATTCTGTAAGTCAGACACAAGGATTTTTAGGATTTAAGTTAAATAATATCATACATACAAAATTAAAGCATTTTAAGAAAATTTGCATTTATTACAGAAATATTTTGGGATTTCACATAAGAACTCCAGAAGAATCGGCTGACTTGACTAGTGGTTCCCTACTAATTTAACTTGCAAATATAATCATACTCCTACCCTGTGTCAGAGGGGCCTTGAATTTTCACACTTGACAAAGGTAATGTTAAGGAGGGCAATTTATATATTTTAAACATTACATACTGACCAAGAGTATCTATTTTTTGCACTGACCTACATTTTCACTGTAACGCCAGAACATCTTTTTTTCCCCAGCCTATTTTTGGCCCCGAAACCCATGCACATCTACTTGCTGCATGGAGGGGTTTCTAATATAGGTACAAAAAAATCTTATAGGTTTTTTAAACTTAAAAAGATTTGGTCCCTATAAAAGCCTTACTAGCAATGCCGAAAATGCTTGTTGGTTAAGAAAATATATCTAAAGGTTAGGCCCCTACCAAGTGCCTTGCTGGCACTACTGTCACTGTGAGTCTTTCCCCTGCGGTTCTCATTGTTATGAACATCTGCAGATCCTGAATTCATCAGCACCAGCTCCTCCAACAAGCTTTCTGTGCTCTCTTTAGGGCGGCGTTTCCGAGAGAGACGTTGTCGTGCCAGAAGAGCTTTTTTAGCATGTTCTGAACAATACCTGAAAATTAGTGAATATTTTGTTGCGTTGAGTTTTATTTCCTTATTTTGCAACATATTTTCCTATGAGAACATACCGATGTGATAACTATTAAACATATAGTTTCCCCTGTTTAGGTCACTTTATTTTATACAGTTTACTTTTTTTTAAACCATGTTCCGACATTTTCGCCATACTGAAATGATTAAATTTTAAAAATAACAGACCCATCTTTTCTCTCTTGTTTCGGAGCAGCTGTGGGACACCGTCTGCCAGATTTTGTCATGTAAGAGCACTGTTTAAAGGGTGCAGATTTATCTTCCAGAATATGACGAATGCAGTACTCATACCCATCTATAGCATTTTGCATACAAATTCTGTGAGTGTACTTGCAAAATAATCCTTCTTTGCTTAGACTTTGAACTTTGGCTGTTTTGACAAACTGTGCTTTCACTGACCGATTCATGGTCTAAACCCTAAACGTGGGGGAAAAAATTATTATTTTTTGTCAATCAATAATTGTTCTCTTTATGATCTTGCTACTTTAATTTAAGCCATACAGCATTGTATTAATTTTAATTTTTTTCTCTAATAGATATTCATTAATCATATTCTATTATTTTAAGTATAGGAAATCATTATATACCCTAATAGCCTTTTTAAAATAAAACTCATCCATATACAGTTTTCTGACATTTAACCGTACAGTAGATCTGTCAAATTTGTAAGTTAGTTAAACAGCTTTAATATAATCAATCATGGATCCTGTCCTTTATTCTAGAGATTTCAGACAATATAATACAATATTATACCATTTGATTATAAATCCCTTATATTCAAGCATTAAGTTAAGATGATGAGCATCAAGGCCAAACTTTGATTCAAGGCATAAGGGTAAGGAGGCAGCTGGCAATGGTAACTTGTATTTTAAAAAGAGCTTCCACATATAATACTTTATATATTGCTGCTATTTTGTTTCTTACTAATAAAAATGTTTAGAATTTTTAATCAATAAGAATCTAACCTCTTTATTGCATATCTCTACTTACATTTTTTTTATTCTTAAACAGTAAATCTGCCAACCCTTTGCCTTTATGACATAAAACTTTTTTATGATTATGACCTGCCTTGCCTTAAAAAATCAGAATAGAAAAATCTGTATCTGACCTAATTGGAAAATATCTGAAACTCTGATTTCAATTATAGTACCTAAACTTTAGTATTTGGGAAGTATTTCAATAAGGGGCCTTCCATAAATGACATCACGCACCTTAAGGGAGAGGGGGCCGGTGGAGGGAAGTCACAAACATGTATGATGATGTGTGACAAGGGATCTGGGAAGGTGTTTAAGAAATGTGACATCACATCAAAAAAGTGCAACTTAAACTTTTAAACTAAAGTTCCACTTATATTAAGTATTTGATTATTTACTATTGCTTTAATGGTGTTTTAGGTGGCTTCACAAGTTTTACGATATTAGTATTAGAGTGCAGCTTTAGACTAAATACATACTTAAATGACAAAAAAAGTTTAAAAAGTGATTTCAAACTGAAACATGTTATTTTCATATAGAAAATACGGCATCACTTTGTGATGTCATATCATATAATTTATTGGAGGGGGGATCTAAGTTTTTGTGACAAAATAAGGGGGGGGAATCTCCCAAAATCGTGTGGCGTAATTTATGGACTGCCTTAGGACAATTAATGTTATAATAAATGATTGTTAAAGACTCAGGACAGGTGTGAAGACAGTGGAACGATATAATACAGTACAGTTAACTGTATACATTATACTATGAAACTATGAATAGACTATGCTGATTACTATACCTATTATTTATTATTTACTATTAAATACTATGCTATGACTGCTATGGTTATGGCATCATTTGTAATTTAAATTCAGTATTCAGTTCCAGCACTTCCAAACTTGTCTGAGTTTAGTTTAGAGTAATAAATTTAAATAAGCATATAATCATAATACTGGCCCGATTGTGATAACTGACAAGATTTGAAGTGGATGATTGGCTAAATGTCTCGAACAGTATCCTACTAGTAATAGTTACATAATAATATTAAATATATAATATTTGGGATTATTACAGGTCAGCCTGTTATTCACTGTTATTAACTGTCTGTATCACTCTTCTTTTTACGCATAAACTGTGACAGGTTTTATAGAATTTTGAGTTCTATTAAATTTGAAGTCTAAGAAGTCGAAGATCAAGTCTCAAGTACAAAAAACCTTGACATTAATTTTTCATGAATAGAATTGTGAAACATTTATTGCATTATTTTTCAATAATAATTGTATTTAAATCTTATTTAGTGAATTGTTTCACAAATATTTGTTTAACTTAAATACTCAGCAAACAATTTTTTTGAAATATTTCCAAGCTGGCTTTATTTCATTTTGCGGTGCTCCCCACATTAAGCATTCGTGAATTGTGACTTATAATTTAATCTTTTTTAAAACTTCAACTCAAATAAGAATATTGATTACTATTTTAAACTTTTGAGACTAAAAAAAATAGTAATGCTTCAGCTACAAAATGAGCGATTTCACCATTAAATTTTTGTATTTAATAATGCCCATCAGAATATATAGAAATTAATAACAGAAAGGTAGTTGTGATAAAATATTTAGGATGGTTTTTTTCGCAATCACCTAAAACATGACCTTTGGCCTGGGTATTTACGTTGTAGTCTTATCTTATCTTATCTTATATTTATATGTTACAGACGCTCCTTCTGTACAGAAGATTATTGCGTCCTACGTATTTCTATGGTTTGTGTTTAGTCCTGTATTCTTACTAGAGTTTTAAAAGATGATAAAGTGGAGGCTTTCCTGGTTTCTTCAGGCAACCCATTCCACGCCCGAATACCGGACGGAAAGAAAGAAAACTTGTATGTGTTTGTTCTTGCATATGGAATAAGAAAGGTGTTTTTATCTTTATGTCTATTTGAGGGTTGTATTAGGTTATCTTTGTGTTGTATTTCTAAATTAGAATTTATTGCCTTATGTATAATTACTAATTTACTCTTGGTTCTTCTATCCTCTAGTGTTTCAAGGTTTAATGATTTAACTAATGGTGTTACTCTTGTCAGTTTTGAATATTCTCCAGTAATGAATCTGGCAGCTCTTTTTTGGATTTGTTCTAACTTATCAATATTTTCTTTGGTGGATGGGTCCCATACTGAAGATGCATATTCTAGTATAGTATAGGTCTCACCAGGGTGAGATAGCATTTTAGTTTTATATCTTTGTTACATTTGTAAAAGTTACTTTTTATAAAGCCTAAGGTTTTGTTTGATTTTTTAATAACTTCATTGACATGGGGATTCCAAGATAGTTTCTCATTTATTATGACTCCTAAGTATTTCGCATCTTTAGTTTGGGTTAGTTCTTTTCCATGAATGAAATATTTTGAATTTATTTGTTTCTTTTTCTTTGTTACTCTTAGCAGTTGACATTTTTCTGGGTGGAAGGACATACTCCAGTTAGTTTCCCATTTTATTAATTCATCTAAGTCTTTTTGTAAAATTTTGCTATCTTGTTCTGACTTGATTGTTCTATAGATTATACAATCATCAGCAAATAACCTAACTTTAGTTCCTGTTGAGATATTGTTGGGTAAGTCATTTATATAAATTAAAAATAGTAAGGGACCTAGGACAGTTCCTTGTGGAACTCCTGAGTTAACCTTTATTGGTGTAGATTTAGAACCATTAATTATTACAGTTTGCTCCCTACCCAATAGGAAATCTTGGATCCAGTGATGTAAGGGACCCGAGATTCCAAAGTATTTAAGTTTTTTGAGTAAACTAAGGTGGTGAACTTTGTCGAATGCTTTTGAGAAGTCTAGTAATATTGTATCTATTTGATCATTATTATCTAAGCCTTTTGATAGATCATCTATTAGGCCTATCAATTGTGTTTCACATGATCTGTTCTTTCTAAAGCCATGTTGGTGTGGGCATAGAGCATTATATTTGTCAAGGTGGTTAACTATTCTGCTATATATTATGTGTTCCAGTAATTTACATGTGATACTAGTAAGTGATACAGGTCTGTAATTACCAGGGTCTGACTTATCACCTTTCTTAAAGAGCGGCGTTACATAGGCTAATTTCCAATCCTCGGGCACTTTGCCCTGGTTTAGAGAGGCTTGAAAAAGAACTACAAGGATTGGGGACAGTTCATTGCTTAATTCTTTTAATAACCTGGCAGGTAATTCATCTGGGCCAGTAGCTTTGTTTATTTTTAAGTTTTTTAGGAGTGAATGTATACCTATCTCATCTACAGTTATGTTACCTATTTCTTCCAATTTATTTACATTTATTGAAATTTCCTTGTCGCCTGAGGCAGAAAATGATGATGCAAAATATTTGTTAAGGATATTAGCTTTATTTTCATTATCATTATAGGTTTTATTATTTGAGTCTTTTAGTGTGGCTATACCTGAAGGCTCCATTTTTTTTGGATTTGATAAGGACCATAAGTTTTTATTGTTATCTTTAGTTATCACACTGTTTATATAATTATTTTGGAGGTTACGGCTAAGTTTCTGTGTAAGGTGTAAGGTCTTTGGTCACTTCACATTCACATAGTCAATCAGTTTGATTGATGAGTTTACACTCATACTGTATTGACTCATTGTCGCTGAACTCACACTCGCTGTCTTAGACTCTTAGACACTGTCACCGTCTAATCTAAGACTGAAAGTGAAAGAGTAAGAGTCTACTGTCTAAACTCTAAATTAACTATTTTTTAGGTACTTCGATAATCATTGATAATGATAAAATAAATCATTTTTCACTTAGTGATAGTGTAACTTAGTAAAAAATCATTCAATGGAAAAGACGTAAACAAGGTAAGGGTTAGTCTGACAGGACGTAACGTCCTGTCAGGCTAACCCTTACCTTGTTTACGTCTTTTCCATTGAATTTTAAATTTTGTATAAGCCTGACACTGACACTGACTGAAGTCCTACCCCTCATTTTGTAAAAAATCATTGAACAATTTTGACAATTATAAGTAAGTAATATGAATGCCCCTTTGTCTTCAACTTTTTGTTTACTTTATAATTTATAATGTAAACAGTAAACAATATCAATATGTGTCAGTGTAAAAATAATTGCATTTTTCTGTGTAATTACTGTAATTTCTTAGTCTTGATTCAGTATGAGTAATTAGTCTAAGTCTAATTACCAATCTCAGTACTAAAAAAATAATTGGACTTGGGCCTTAGAAAAAACTTAAAAACAATAGACATGAAGTATAAATTCATATTCAGTCCCTAACTAAATTACTATATTATACTATACTAGATTCACCCTGTGGCATAGCATATGCCACAGATTTGCTCATGGATAGTGCAAAGAAAGGGGGGAAAGAACGGACACAAACTACAGCACAAAGAAATAAAAACAACACAAGTGAACATTGGTGGGGGGGACCACAGATGCATTTTGGTCTCCAGACATTGACATTGGCTCTAAGATCATCTACCTGACCACCACCCTTCACCACATTAACTTGCCAACCATAAACTGTGTTTTCCCTGGGGCTTGAACCCAGTACCTTCCACGTCTAAGGCGTACGTGTTTACCACTTCTCTAAAAATCTCATATTATTCAGGCAGTGGCTATTGAAATGCTAACGTCTGAATAGCCCACAGACTATTGAGATCCAAGCGTCTTAATAGCCCCTCAGGCTGTTGAGACGCAAACAAAATAAGCCAATGAAAATTAAGTATTTAAGGCTGGCGCAATTATTCTATTGATTGCGCCGCTATATAAACAAAACAATTCATTTTACCCATTGGAAATAATTCACTTACTTTGATTTTAGTCATCTGTAATATTGATAAGACATTAATATTGATAAATTTTTTCTACTGTTGGAGTTTATATATTATCCCAATTATTATATCTTCGATTTTTACACAAAAAATGAATATCGGTGATCAGTTTAAAAGTTTCGTAGAATTTGAAGAACACCTGAAAGCAATTCAAGCATAAACAAATGTTCAGTTTGTTAAGTAAGTATAAGTATAAGGCAGAATAATAGTTATTATAAGTTCCCTAAAACTTCAATATTTTTGCCTATTTGTTAAGCATTTAAATTCCTATTTAATTTCATTTTAGGCAATATAGCAAGCTGATTTCGAGTATGGGAAAAATATCAACAAAGAAAAATATGAAGGAGAGCTTAAAATATTATAAATTTAACTTATCCTATGTGCATAGTGGACATGAGTATGTGTCAAAAAGTAAAGGAATTCGACCTAAACAGAGGTAAGTGAGAGCATGTAAAACTTATTAAAAATATTGCATGTTCCTAAATCATACTAAATGTTGATAAACAGAATATTAATTTAAAAAAATAAAAAAATTTATACTTGTACTATAATTTCAAATAAGCTATAATTTTATATCATAAGCCAAAAAAGTATGTATTCATTTTCTATTTTAAACAGCTCTTACAAGTTACAATGTCCTGCCCTCATAAAACTTGGTTTGACTGAAGATGGTGAGCGCATGATTGTCAAAAGTTGTCAATAATGAACACAATCATGAAATTTCAAAGGTAATTGGTTCAACTATTTTTTTTTCTATATAAATATAATCACCAACTGTCAATATGTGAATAATTATTATTATTAAATGAATAATATTATAAATTTGGTTTCAGAAAACATTTCAGCATCTTCCAATGCAATGTCGATTAAATAATTTTTAAAAAAAGAAAGAAATATGCCGCATGATTGAGGCAGGCTGCAATAAGAAGAGACTTCAGAGCTCCTTAGCCAAGGAAGGTCAAACAGTTATCCTGAAAGACCTGCACAATCCTTCTCGATCAAGTTGAAGCTGTTGTCAATTTACAAAAGATGCAGGAAGGAGGAGATGTTTTTGTCTATTCAGAGGAGTCATCTGTACGGGAATGTAAGGAGGTTATCACAATAGGCTACCAAGATAAAAACATGAAGAATATGTTTAGCAGTTTTCAAGAAACTCTGTTTGTAGATGCAACATACAGACTAAATAACCTTGACTTGCCTTTGTTTTTATTGGTTTGTGAGGACGCAAATGGCGAAAGTGAGATAGTTGGCATCTGGGTGACGAAAAATGAGCAGAAACAGACATTTCAAAGATTAGTACAAGATTTCATAGAGAAAAATCCTAAGCGGACCGAGACTCGGGCCATCATTACGGATAAGGACGCATCAGAAAGGTTTTGTTTTCTCCGTTTTGAAAGATTTTAAAAAAGAAATGAAAAGGTGAAAAGGGGAAAGAAAATGTCTACATGATATGATACATGCTGCGAATGAAAAAATATAAATGCAGTCATATGCCTCATTTAAGCAGTTTGCAAGTGTTCGAGCAATTGACTATTTTAATAAAAATTGGCTCCCAATGCATAAGCAATAGGTTGTTGGTTTGAAGTCATCAGTTTTCAATAACAACACAAATAATCGAGTGGAGAGAATAAACCAAAAGTTAAAATCTGTCATAAACAAAATTTCTACAATATTTGAGTTTTCCCAACATCTCTTGGATGCATTTTTGTGCTTCAATGTAAAAAGGGATCACTGCGCACTCAATTTAGCATCCAAAAGGACCAATTCAATATTTTCTGTGGATTCCCCAGAATATGAATTTTCAAAACAGTTCACTCCCTTCGCCTTGAACTTGGTCTGCAGGGAAATCCAAAAGGCTAAGCCTGGTATGGCAAGTAGCATGGGTTGTAATTGTTTATTTCACCGGCAGTTAGATCTACCTTGTCGCCATATTTTTTAATACAGACAGACGCATTCTCTACCTGTCTTTTCTACTAACATGATGGACTATTTCATACTACAAGTCTAACCATCGAGCTTTGAGGCCCTGTGAGGAGAGAGCTGAGTTCAACGTTACATTTATTAACAACCAACCTGCCTCTCTGAGTCCATAAGGTGCTAACATAATCAGAAAAGTATAATTTGGCACAACATGTGAGTAAAAAAAAATTAATGTCATTTCATAAAAATTGTAGAAAATCTGCTTTTTATAATTTTTGAAAATATTTTATTTATTAATTTATTTTAAATCAATTTTATGCAATCTAATTTTTAAATTTATTTGATTTATTTATGTAGGTTACTGGGAAATTGGCATCTATCTTGGTACAATCATCAAATAGGGAATTTCCCCAGAAATTGAGCATGGTGGATAAGGTCACTAACATCTACCGATCAGGTGGCAATGCTATTGTAGAAATGTTCGATGTCGTTGATATTTCAGAAATAACACCAGTTTTAGTTGAAGAAGAAGGAACACCAATAGTTGAAAGAAATGTAGAATGAACACCAATACTTGAAGGAGATGAAAAAGGAACATCAACTAATCCATTTTCTGACTTTAGAATGCCCCAATGTGTCATTCGAAAAGGCAGACAAAAGGGTCAAGATAAAACAGTGTTTGTGCAAAAGTCAAAGAAATGTAAACTAATGAAGTTTTCTACTTTGCCTGATTCGGAAAAACTAAAAGGTAAATATTAAATATTCATAATTGTTATTTTCCAATATGGATTTTTTTAAATTCCTGTTTTTTTTTTGCTCAACACAAGCTAACACCTTTTTGGTTTCTTTCATTTTTAAACCTATAAAAATTTAACCTATAGAGATTAAACAATCTTCACCTTGTCGTACGTGGATTTGATTTATGTGTTTGACTCTTTTATTAGTTGAGTTGTTCTCTGTTGGGTTACTGATCAGAAAACTGCACAAGTGATTGATGGATACAAATTATCTTGTGAAGACATTTTAGTTGATGTTCATCCAGCTGTAGCTGATGAGGAAGAACTGTCTAGGATTCCCTCTAAATGTTTATCATCTCCATGGAGACGACTAACATTTTTATCACAGCATTTTAGATCTGGTAGAGCGATGTGCATGGTGTGACGTAAGACTGATTTGGATGTGGTGCGTTGTGTTGGTTGCAACTTATGTTTAGGCTGGTTGCTTTTTGGCTGTCAAAATTTAGTAGACGAGCTTTCTAATAACCATAATGAGCCATATTTTTGTATTAGTTGTCGCTCAAAGGCTAAAAAAAATCATATTATTTTTTAATCTGTAACTTGCTTTCAGTTTTATTTTAAAACTCAAATACTTACCATTCAAATATTTAATTATAATTATTGATTTATATTTACCATATATTTCATTAAGATGCATTTGGCATGCAATTGTTTGTACTGATTTGTATAAGTATATTTTTAAAAAATTAAAATTTTGCTTATGCTTTTAACATTTCTTGTTCATTGTTTTGCATATTGGATGTATTGGATTGTGAATGTCTCCTGAAATTTTGGTACACATAACTATAAATTACAAAAGATATGAGGGAAAGAGTGCATAATTTCTTAAATTTTTTGAATAAATTATATTGTATTGTATAGGTTTATATTTGTTATCGTAAATGTTGCCTGATTTTAAGTATAAATTAATTATAAAAATTGTTGTTAGTCATTAATATTAGGGGCTATCCATAAATGACAAACGCAAAAATTCCCCCTTCACCCCCCCATTGCATCACGTACATGCCTATGTAAAATTTCGCTACCCCCCTTCCCCCAAACTGTGTGAGAAATTAATTTTAAGCGAGAGTCAAAATATAGTTGTTTTACTCTTTGAGGCAGTCTATAAGTGATGTTTAGGCCGGTGATTGGGGGGGGGGTGTTCAAGAAATGTGACGTCACATCAAAATGCACAACTTTGAATAAAAGTTCCCTAAAATATTTGATTGCTTACAATTTATTTAACGACGTCTTCGATGAACTCACACATGTTACGATATTAGAATGCAGCCTTACAAAAAATACATATTTAAATGTAACAGTGTGTTTTTCATGTCGAATTTATTGAAAAAATACAACAGAAGTAATAGAATATTCTAATTTTATTGTCTTCAACAATGCATGAAGGGGCCGTCCATACATGATGTCACGCGCCTGTGGGTGGGGGGCGGAGAAGGGTAACGCATTATGGATGTAAGACAAGGGGGTGTGGCGTAGTTTAAGAAATCAAAATGCGCTAGTTGAAATAAAAGTTCCACTTGATTGCTCACAACTTATTTAGTTACATTTTCAATGGCTTCACATGTGACATCATATTTAACACCCACTCACACATCGCCACAAATGCATGACCCCCTCCCTTATCCCACTTGGTGCGTGATGTCAGTTAAGGACGACTCCTAAATACGCCAAGGTCATATACTTAATTTTCATTATGCTTATTTTGTTTGCGTCTCAATACCTTATCTATATCTATACATATAAGACGCATTTGTTGTCTTTCTGTCTGTCTGTTCCCTAATAACTCAAGATCCAAACAGCCAAATAAGTAAAATTTGGTACACGTACACAAAATTATATGGGGAAGGTTCTTAAACAAGTCTTGTTCCATAAATTCACACTCATGGGTGCCAGGGGGCCCAAAGACGTTTTTTTCCTTATTTGAGCTATAAAAAAATTGAAAATCACCAATTCTCCTATTTCCCGAAGAGGCACAAGCATGAAATTTTAGAAAATTGTTGAGTACACAATGTTATTTAAATGATATATTTCTGTAGTTTTTTCCTTATATGAACTATATAAAAACTGAAAATCACTAATTCTCCTATTACCCGTGTAGGTAGAAGCATGAAATGTTGGCAAGTTGTTAAGTACACTCTCCCAAAGATAATTTGTGAAAATGACTTTTAAAATTCTCACTCATGTTGGGCTAGGGCCCAAATGTACTTTTTTCCTTAAATGAGCTATATTAACAAAATCCAGACAACAAAATGCAATGTAACATGAAATTTAATACATGTGCACAAAATTACATGGGGAAAGTTCTTAAACAGGTTTCGTTTAAAATTCCCACTCATGTGAGACCTGAAAAATGTTTTTTTTACTTATATTGGCTATATTCAAATTAAAAATCACTAATTCTCCTATTTTCCGAGTGGGCAGAAGCATGAAATTTTAGGAAATTGTTGTGTACACATCCACAATGGTAACAGGTGAAAATATATTTTAATAATCCTTTTCTGAGGGCCAGGGGCCCAACTGTAGTTTTTTTCTAAAACAAGCTTTATAAAAACTGAAAATCACTAATTCTTTAATTTCCAGTGTAGGTAGAAGCATAAAACTTTGGGAAGTTTAGGAATACATAATACACATCCGCAATGGAAAGAGGTGTAAAAAAAAAAATTATCACTCCCCAGGGGGCTGGGCCAAAATGTATTTTTTCTTCTATAAAAATGGACATATTCTCTAATTTTCGTGTAGGTCAGAGCATGAAACTTTTGTTTATGAGGCTTTCACAGTGATAATTAACTAATAAATTTTTTAACTTCTGCTCATATGGGGCCAGGGGCCCAAAAATGTTTTTTCTCTTATATGGGCTTTATAAAAATTAAAAATTCAATTCTCCTTTTTCCGAGTAGGTAGAAGCATGACATTTTTGGAAGTTGTTGAGTACACTTATGTGATAGTAACAGGCGAAAAAATATTTTAAATTATCATTTACTAGGAGCCAAGGGCCCAAATGTAGTCTTTTACTAATAAATCCAATATAAAAACTGAAAATCACCTATTCTACTATTTCCCTTGTATGTAGAAGAAGGAAAATTCGGAAAGTTGTTTAGTACACTACCACGATGAACCACTCATAACTGGTGCGCCAGTCTCTTGGGATTGCTGGTATAGACTTGCAGACACCATGCTTTTCTCTTGGGGCGGTTTTATGTTGCCTGCTCCAGAGTGGACAAAGATGAAAATCTTTTTGTAGACTCTGCAAATGGAACTGCCAAAAATGTTGTCTATCACATTGCTTTAAGATTAATGTACCCTTTATTTGCATGCAAATAAAAAAAAAAATTCACTTCTGCAGAAAACCTCATTTAAAACCCGGCAAGCCATCTAGTCAATAAATAAATTAGGTGCTGTGTTTAAATACTTGACTTCTTATTTTACTAAAAATGCATATTTAAAAGCGGCCTCTTAACAGTTACAATCATTGTTGTGATCTACCCAATAGCTTTTACTCATTAGTATTAGTATGAGACTTTTATTTGCCTTTATTATTTATACTTTCTAATAATAAACTAGTATTAGGTATCCAGCTTTCAAAAAAATAGATCAAACCTTCAAATACTTCAAAAGATGGATGCACTATTTATGAGACCCTACGGATTGAACATCAGAGCCTTGTTCTACATGGTGACACCCAATGAAACATCTTATCAAAAATTTAAAGATGTGCCTAATTTTGTTGGTGAGGTACGTCTTAAAAGAATTTTTGATGAATTATTATTTTACCAAAAAAAAATTATCCTCAGTATTTAGTGATGATGAATAAATTTTGTTACTCTGCTTTTCAAACAGCAAAATAATTTCTTCATACCCTAACCCCAAAACCACAATTTTGTGGAAAGTCTATAAGTAAAAGTTAAAGTCTGTACGTGCTACCAACATACACGTTTAATTATAGTTTATTACAAGCTCAGCCCATAGAATCGCAACTAATAATTATAGGATAAACTAAACAGTTGCCATGGCTAAATGTTGATATGTTTCCCGTTATCACAACTTCACCCCCTTAAATGTCCTATACACATATAATCTTTAAATTTCACTTTGTGGCCATCCATAAATGACGTTGTGCATCTAGGGGGGGGGGGGTAAACATGTGTGATGAGTGGGAGGGGGAGTTTAAAAAATTTGACATCACATCAAAATGCACAACTTTAATAAAAGTTCCAGTCAAATATTTGATTGCTTACAATTTATTTAATGACTTTTTACATGGCTTCATGTGTGTTACAATATTAGAATTCAGCTTTACAATAAATACATACTAAACTGACTTAAAAAGTGATTTGAAACAAGCTCACTTTCAAATAGAAATACTCCTTTAATAGGGGAGGGGAAAACTTTGTGACGTCATACTCGAGGGGGTTTTAAGTTTTTTTGATGGTGTGTGATAAAGGTGAGAGGGGGGTGAAAAATGGGTTATAATCACGTGACATCAATTATGGCCAGCCCCTTTGCTGCTTTAGTTGCTTTTTACAGAGAGGGTGGGGGGTAAAAAAAGAATTCTCCAAGCATTATTCTACTACCAGTCATGCTGCTTGTTATTACAATAATGATGTTCCATCTGTTGTTAATGTGTTTGTATAGTTGTAACTTGTGAGTGTGGTGTGTAAGCTTTAAACTACATAAATTATGCTCCTTTCTTAGGCACTTCCTTACTTCACAATACTAATTGTCCTTGAATGCTTGCTTCTGAAACTACAAGGAAAAGATTTGCCAAGGGTTAACGATGGGATCAACAGCCTGAGTCATGGGCTGTTATCAGATTTGCATAAGTAAGTCTAATAAAAAGAAGTTTTGTCGCTATTTGATAGAGCTTTTACATATATATATATATATAATTTAGAAAATAATCTTCATTTGATATTCTCAATGATATGCTCTTGTCTTAAGTTCTTACATACATATGAAAACCAATATGGCAGCAATAAATTTTCATGGGTTAAAATTTATTTATAAATTATTAATTTATTATTGAATTAATTAATTTTTAAGTATAATTATCAAATATTTTAATGTCAATGGGCGATTTGTTTGATGAAGGGAATTGACTTGCCATAAAAATAAACATAAATGTTTGCTAACAAAAGGCATAAAAACAAACATAATGAATGGAAGAGTTGTCCTCAGTTGGTGACAGCAAAGTGTTTCCATGCTACTGCCTCCACTCATCCAACAACTCAACCAGATATCTTACATTATGTGACACAAATATTTTGTGCTTGAATTTCAGTGTTAGCACATGACTAAAAAGAAAATGCTAAGACAGATAAGGAGTTAAAAAACATCGACTCAATAGAGTTTCCAAGCTTACTAAATTCTACTGTATTATAACAGATATTCTGTTCAAGCTTTAATACTATACACAATTTTCAACAGCTCAAACAACCACCAATAAACTTTTTTGCACACATTCAATTTATTTTTTTAACCAGTGACTATGTCTATAAAAAAAAAAATTTCTATGTAAGGAAATTATTCTGAAACATTTTTTGTTGTTGTTTTGTAATTGAAGCCTGGATACTATTTTTTATAATAATGTGACTGCAATGCAGGTCAACATTGAAATCTGTATAGTTTATATGTCTTTCTCGTGTAAACCTGTTCAAACAGGCTGGTGTTCAGAGCCATTGAGTTGGTGATCTATGTATGGGTCTACCACAACTGGCGTGTTATAGATCTTCCTTGGAACAATCCCTGGACCTGGATTATAGGAATGGTTTGCACTGATTTCTTATACTACTGGTTCCATCGATTAAGTCATGGTAAGCATGTAATATAGCATTTTTATTTTTATGATATTTGTGGCTGAACAAAAAAGTTTGTAAATTTAATATTTTTTAAAAATAATGTTAATCGAGTATTGATGTGTATTGATAATAAATGTGGTCCAAGAAATTTGCATTCAAATAAAGTTTTCAACATGAGTCTTATTTTTTAAAATGTTTTGATGTATTTTTTAAAAGTATTAAACTTGACTCATACATAAACTAAAAGGTATGAAGAGCTTTTTATAATTTAATCCTTGATTCTCCTGTGTTATCAGAGAGTAACATCATCTGGGCATCTCATCAAGTTCACCACAGTTCAGAAGACTACAATCTAACAACAGCAGCTCGACAATCAATTCTGCAGAGATACTTTGGCATGGTGAGTTTGAGAGGTGTCTCCTGACCATAGTTAAACTACTTTGATTAGTAGGCCATAGACATGTTTAAATGAATATCCGTTAAAATTAACTTTTTTTAAAAAAATAGTTGGCTATAAAACTGAATAAACTTTTTTTTAAAAAATCAATTAATTTGCAAAAAATGCTGATTTTAATTGGAAAGTTGGTTGTTCTGATTATGTTCTGGCAATCAATAGTATGTTATCAACAGCAATAGAGAGAAATGATTTGTTCAAACTTTGAGATGATGTTGTTATTTATATTTTTTTTATATAAATCTCACAATTTCTCATCCATTTTTAACATGACTTTAGTAAAAAAAAAATATTTTTTATAGAACTCATATTAAATTAATTTTTGTAATACGACTATTTAAATGTCCGATCTTTCCCTCCTACAGTTTCTCTACTTCCCCATGGCCTTGTTCGTACCTCCAACAATTTTCTATGTCCACCAACAGTTCAACCTTCTATTTCAGTTCTGGCTTCATACTGAGGTAAGTCTAATTCAACAAAGTGGATTTTTTTTTTTACATCAATTTACCATAAGTGAGTGACATTTCTCGGATTTTAATGGTTTGAAGAAAGCATACTTAATTAATAGAAAGACGACATTATGTAACTGGCATTAGTGACTTGAAGATAAAATAAACATTTCACACAATCTCTTGCATAATTTTGATGTTGCGACATAAAGTAACACTGATCTTGCAGTTGCCAAGCTAAAAATTAAAAATTCTGGTCTATAAATTATGAGGTCAGGGAAAAGCCAGAGAAAAAGCAATACAAGTGAGGTGTATGTTTGTATCTAAATCATATTTTTTCAACTAGGATTTTTTGACAACCGACTAACATGAAGCAAGAAAAGTACAAGATATATGATAATTATCTCAAGTTTTATGATAATTATCTCAAGTTATATGATAATTATCTCAAGATATATGATAATTATCTCAAGATATATGATAATTATCTCAAGATGTATGATAATTATCTCAAGATATATGATAATTATCTCAAGTTATATGATGATTATCTTAAGTTATATGATAATTTTCTCAAGATATATGATAATTATCTCAAGATATATGATAATTATCTCAAGATATATGATAATTATCTCAAGATATATGATAATTATCTCAAGTTATATGATAATTATCTCAAGATATATGATAATTATCTCAAGATATATGATAATTATCTCAAGATATTTGATAATAATCTCTCATTTACTCTATGGGTTATTGGTAGGCGTAAAGGATGTAAAAACTTTAACCAAAAAGTGATCCAAGACGTCATGGGGGTTGGGGGGGCACTTCCTAATAAGATGATTGAAGTTAAAAGAATAAACTTTGTCTTCTTTGTCTGTTGACAGGTAGTGGTGACCTCACTGATAAATCTTTGTCTTTTGTGTCTGTTGACAGGTAGTGGTGACCTCACTGATAAATCTTTGACTGTTGACGCATGGTGACCTCACAGATAAAACTTTGTCTGTTGACGTATGGTGACTTCACTGATAAATCTTTGTCTTTTGTGTCTGTTGACAGGTAGTGGTGACCTCACTGATAAATCTTTGTCTTTTGTGTCTGTTGACAGGTAGTGGTGACCTCTCTGATAAAACTTTGTCTTTTGTGTCTGTTGACAGGTAGTGGTGACCTCACTGATAAATCTTTGTCTGTTGACGTATGGTGACCTCACAGATAAAACTTTGTCTGTTGACAGGTAGTGGTGACCTCACTGATAAAACTTTGTCTGTTGACGTATGGTGACCTCACTGATAAAACTTTGTCTGTTGACAGGTGGTGACCTCACTGGGTCCTCTTGAATACATCCTGAACACCCCCAGCCACCACAGGGTACATCATGGCAGAAACCCTTACTGCATTAACAAAAACTATGCTGGGACACTTATTATCTGGGACAGAATATTCAGTTAGTTTGTTTCGTTAAAAGCTGGTCTATTTATTGGCGTGGCACAATTATATAAATTTAAATGTCTGGAGTCATCAAAATTTCAGTTCAGGTATCAGGAAATGTTCACACAAGGGAAATAAAGGTGGAAGGATTTAATAAAATGATAGTCTCTCATGAGCTTCAATTTTATCCTAATTTCAAATAACTTATGTTTATCTCTAAAATTCTGTATACTTTAACAATTTTCACTGGATCAAATACAGCTATAAATAATTTCTTCTGGTAATATAAATGTTATTCAGTTATAGCCGATCTAATGATTTATTCCATAAAACTTGAATCACATCTTTTGTTAATTTTAGTTTATAGATTTCAAAAAAAATTTGTCCAGCCAAATAAAAAAGTTACTGTTATTACTACCAATTTTTTATTTAAAAAATCACAAAAAAACATTTTTTGTGATTTTTTAAAAAAATTTTGTACCTGATGTTTCAAAGTATATTTGAAGACGAAATACAAAATACACAAACAAATTGCGTAATGAAAACCATAAATTTAAGCTTTATTTTTAAACTAACACAACAGTAAACGATTCAGCTAATGCCTTCATCAGTACAACAAACATAAAATACGTACTTACATAAGTAGTAACATTATTTTTAAATTCTTTAAATATACAATACCATAAAATATTTATGTAAAATAAAAAGAAAGGAAACACAACAAACAATGACGCAGGATAGAGGAAAATGGAGGAAGTATCTAAAGTTAATGTGAAAATCATAACGAGAAAACAATTCTACAGTTAGGTAAAATTATGAATTTGGTTAATTCCAAATGGAGCCAACGTACCAAATAGTTTTATAAGTTTATTTTCCATGTAGATCCTATCATGGATATTACTTGCAAATAAAATAAAATTATTGTTTACTGTTGTGTTTGTTAAAAATAAAGCACAAATTTTATTGTTTTCATTACACAATTTGTTTGTGTATTTTGTATTTTATTTAAAAGAATTATCGCAGTCACATTCTAAATGGTGTATTGAAGTTGAAAACATGGCTAATAAAATTTTTGAATTTATAATTGAATTTTATAATTTAATTGAATATTGAATTAAACTCTCATGCCCCTTAACAGATACATTCCAGGTTGAGGGTGAGAAAGTTATTTATGGTTTAGTTCACCCAAACACCTTCTGGAGTCCACTTTATGGCCAGGTAAGACTTGGCTAGGCATTTAATGATGAGCTGGGATGAATCAATAATTAGATTTATATATTAGTTTGTCAAATTTGAATTTATAAAAATGCTTTGTATTTATTATCATTTTATTTCTTCTATTTTTTTATCAAACTTGATTGTTTTAAAAATGCATGCTGTGTTTCATAATTGATATTAATCCATAGTAATCCTCTCTTTTCAGTTTTGCTACTATTTTTATTTATTTGGGCTGGTAAGAAAGTACAAAGGTCTGTCCAACAAATTATCTGCAGTGTTTAAAGGACCTGGCTGGGAGCCTGAAAAACCATGGAGAGGCCCATATGAGGATATCCCACAGGTATGATGGACAGAGGTGGCTCATGATAATATGCACAGTGTTGTACCAAATATGACATTTAAGAGTGTGTTTTCTTTTTCCTTTTTAATTATGAAAAATTAAAGTTTGAAGTTGAAATGCTAACACTATAGGATAAAAGACTTTTTTTTTACATAACATTTCCTTAAGTCATGCCATTATGTGAATTATTTCCTTCTACTCTAAGGTGGAACCACCAGTAAATAAATATAATAGTAACCTCCCCTGGTGGGTTAACATCTACATGCTGATCCACTTTACACTGGTCATTGCACTCTTCAGTTCAGTGGTGCCTTATAAAAAGGTGAGAGACTCCTAGTTAGAAGTACATCATTCTGTACCTTGAGTTTTAATTCTCATCTTAGTAATGGACTCAATCACAATTATACTTAAATGTTAATTAAAATTCATTTTCTTATTTCATGTCATACTGGAGATAATTTTGTTATTCATAGTAAATAGGTAATAATACCATGGGTGGGTTAGTTAATCAGTCCATATACATCTTCAAGTTCATATATGGTAATCAGTTCATGCACAACTTCACGTTTATATATGCTAATCAGTTCATATATATCTTCAACTTTATATGCGCTAATTTCTTTCTATTTTTGTTTGTGCAGGAAATGTCGTTTCTAACTAATGTTGGATTAGTAGCATTCTTTATATACACAGTGTCTGCAATTGGAGCTTTATATGATCACAAGTGAGTTTTTTAATAAATCATGATCAAAGCTTAATTACTTAAAATATTCTCACAATTAAATATAAATCTTACTCATACATCTGTTTGCTTATGGGGCCGTCCATAAAGTACGTCTCGCTATTTTTGACCATTTTTATTTCCCCCTCCCCCTGTCACAAATCTCTCCCCCCCCCCAAAGTATGTCACACTTTCGTACAAAAATATATTTTTATTAACAAAATAATTAAAATTTAACATAAAACACTGTGACATCACACATGACCAGACTCCCCCCCATCCCCCTTGTCACAAATCGTCACACTTTCTTACACCCCCTGCCCCCCTCTGGAGCATGACGTACTTTATGGAATATTATACAAATTTTAATCAATTTAAATAGGAAAAAAATATGACTCTTTCCACAATGTGGAATGATTGTTCTTGTTTAATGTACCAAAACTTTTAAAAGAAAATTCTTACATTTTAAAGATAGTTGTTACTTGTTTAATATTTCTTTTTCTCCCACAAAAAAAAAAGAAGAAAAAAAAAACTGTATCATTAACAATTTTGATATTGCCTTTTGTTAAATGGAATTAACATTCAAGCATTTTCTTATATTTACAAAACTAATGTAACTGTTTCTGACTGACTGAAAACATGCTCTCCTCCCCACAGAAAGTATGGCTACCTCCTGGAGTTTTTGAGATGTGTGTTTACTCTTGTTGTCATCAACTTGGTGAGTGGACCAGTCACAGTGGACACGCCTTTTGTTTTGGCTCTCATCATATTATATGTTGTGTCTGCTGCACTCTGGGTCTTGCTGGCTGTCCTGAAATGTGATATCTATAACTCTAATGAGGATCAGCTAAAAACTGAGCTCTTTGATGTTCATGCCTACACAAAGGCACCTTACAGCTTGATGTCCACAGAGCAGCCGCTGCTGAGCACGGAAGACGTGTCAGAAAAGTCAGGCTTGTTAACTCTGAGCCAGGAGGTATCCCATGAATCCCCTGCACAGGAAAATTTCATGACAAAGTTGGTCACTTCAGCCATATAACCATCCTAAACCCAGTTGATAGCTAACACACATGTGATCATTGAAGTGTTTATACCTAACACAGATATGATTATTGAGGTGGTCATTGAATTCCGCTGAATGTATAACAACTTTTAAGCCTGACAAAATGTAACCTGGTGCCTGCAAAGATTTTTTACAAGATAAAATTAAGTAGATCAATATCTTGGATCTCTTTTCTTTTTTTTTCTACATGCCATGAAAATGAATCCAATGAAAAAAGCCTCAGTGCCATAAAATGAACTTGATTTTTCTTAAAGTATTCTTATTTGATTGCCCAACAATGTAAATTTGTCATACCAAATAGATCAAGACAATTATAAACATTAATGAATTTGTTATTAATCTGCCACTGACACTGTGTATGCTGATGGCTGATATATCTAATTCTGGGACACAATAACTGATCATGCAAAAAAAACTAAACTCCACATGAAGAGCATGTTTAAAATTCTTTGCTATTGTTCTTGCGTTGTCTTCTTATGAACACAGCCAATCCTGTGTTTATGAAGATGTAATGTGATGAGCTCTTTATGAATATTTGCAACATGCAAACAAATCAAATTATTTTACTTTATTTTTATAACATTTTATACACATGTGATAAAAAATATATTATATACTTTATGATTAAAATAATAAAAAAATATCTCAATTTTAATAAAATTATACATTCTGATTGTTATTTTCTGATTGTTATATTCTATTTCTATTTACAAAAATGCAAATGTAGCACATTTAATTTAAATAAAGATGTTAATTTCACAATTTACAAGATTTTCTGTTTTAATCAGGTGTTTTCGGACAAAAAATATCTAATTTGTCATCTCATTTTTTAAAATTAATTACTGCAGACTAGTTTAATAAATAAAATGGAAAAAATGAAATTAATTCATAGAATATAACCACCGTTAAATCGGAATTTGCATATTAATACATGTATTTAAAATGCGAATAAGAATTCTGGTCCAGTAGTTTAAAGGGAAATAACTCCAAACAAAATACAAATAAAAACATAAAAATTTAAGAAACAATTCAATTGTGAATTACTATAGTTAAAGACTATAGTTCCTCTCATCGCGCAAAGATCCACCTCTCTTTTGAAGGTAACAAATGACCTTCTGCTCGCAGTAAACACTAAACTACCCTGATCCTCTTAGATCTCAGTGCAGCCTTGATGCTGTTGAAAATCTAACAATTCTCGGTCTCGGAACCCTCGGCCTGGCATGCGGCTTGGCCTTGCCCGGCGGCCTTGGCTTTACTTTTGAGGCTTTGAGTTTGAGCCTTTCAGTTTCAATGATTCAATGAAATGATACATCATTCAGAACTGAGAAATGCCTTTCACGTTCAATCCCCTCTTCTTTGTCTATTCCCACTTTTATTCAGGTAGCTAAATGTCCATATCACACCTCTAATTTATTCAATTCATTGGCTCCCTGTAAAAGGACTCAATGGTTACTAACTGTCCTTTCTCTGCCACAACTTCTTTTCCAACTCATGGCCTGCTTGAAGTTCTTACCTTACCTAACTTCTTTCTGTTTACTGACATTCTCGACAGCTACACATATTCTTAGATTCTTACTGTTCTGAAGTTAAAGGTATGAATACATTTTTTCCATATTTGTGCCCCAAACAATGGAAATCTCTACCTTTGTCTTTGTAGTCTTCCTACTACTAAGGCCTAAGTTATGACTGCCTTAAATACACATCTTTTCAAACTTTACTTTTCAAATTAACAAACGATACAACTGATAAATGTGCTTATGTGGATTATCATGTCATTATATGTTTTTTAATTAGGATAACTTCGGATAAGAATGCATTTTCATTTATAATATAAATCTAAGTGTTAGTGTTACAATTTTTAAGTAAAGCGGGGTGAGGCAAGCTGCTTGTTGGAGTACCGCACTATATAAGTTCTCAAATTATTAATAATAATACATAGGGAAATAAATTCTAACTTGGAAATACAGCTCAACAAATTTCTTATATAATACAGTACTCAGACAAACATAGGCATGGTGATAAAAATAAAAATACTTTTCTTGTTCATTATGCTAGAACAAACACTTACAAATCCTCCTTCCCAGATGGCTTTTGGGCAATTAATGGTTAGTCTGAACAAACCAAGAAAACCTACCTAATATCTTAATTCAAAACTCTATAAAAAATATTAGACAAGACAGATATCATGGTTAATTATGTTCTGTGTAGCAATAGCATCTGAGGCATCTGTAATATATAAGATAAAATATGATATTGATATATAATCTGCTTTTGCAAATATAAACAGTTGTACATGAATCTACAATCACTCAACATCAAAACTTTAGCAGTTCATGATTATCATGGTTTGAACTGTCCTGTTAATATCATCTCCAGTGTCCACCAACAAAATGGAGAAAATTAATGGAAGCATTTATTTAAAATTCTCTTTAAAAATGACTAATTCTATATTAGCATATTTGTGCTAAAATTATAAAGGTTAAGATCTAAAGTCAGTGTCTTGTTAATATTGTTAACTTTTATTGTCAGTTATTATTCATTATGTCTTTTATCTCCGTTTGCTATGAAACTTTAACCTTTTATTGAACACTTGCACTAAGGTTTCGGGCAAAATAGTTTTTAAAACGTACCACTCACAATTGGTTTCTTTGCATTTATTCCTTATTACTGAGATTGTTGCAACACATGACAGGTATGTTAGTTCTATATAAATATATAATGTTGAGGTAGTTTCTTTAGTATGAGGAGGATCTTGACTGGTCAAAAGAGCTGCTTAGCTAGGGTATCAGCATGTGATGGTCAGTACCTGGAGCTTAGCTAGGGTATCAGCATGTGGTGGTCAGTACCTGGAGCTTAGCTAGGGTATCAGCATGTGGTGGTCAGCACCTGGAGCTTAGCTAGGGTATCAGCATGTGGTGGTCAGTACCTGGAGCTTAGCTAGGGTATCAGCATGTGGTGGTCAGATGGGATGAGACTATAATCATGAATATATCAATTGGTGCAGCCTCAATTGTTACTTTCGGAAGTAACCCTAATTATCTCTGGATGCAAAAAAGCAGTTCCACTACTGCTTCCTTGCATTTATGAGCTTGAATGGCCAAATTGGATGTCGGCAAGGAGGAGACAATAGTTACAAATATGTCAAACATTGCACCCTTAAATATTACTATTGGAAGCCTATATCAGTCTCTAATTATCTTTAGTATGTATGAGCAGATCCAGTACTGGTTTATTATCAGCATGAGCATGAATTGCCTTTCATGACCTCCTCACCAACAAGAGGAGAGTGGGGAACAAAAACTGTGTTTATCACAGAGAATCTAAATTGACTCACAGAGGAACTTCCAAAAACAAGATTATAATTTAGCTGCATTTTAAATATTTTATTAGCTAATTTTTAGCAGAAATTTGATTAATTTATTATGATTATTTATTCATATTATCTTATCTGTTACAGACGCTCTTATACAGAAAATTATGTTCTGGTTTATCCAGTACTAGAGTCTTAAGCGTAGGGAGGGGGGGGGATATCCTTTAACCCTCTTCCATCTCTGCAGTTAATTGAATAGGCCACTATTCAAAGTAACAAAAACAGAACCTTCCTCCTGTTTGAGATCAATCCTCTGCACCCTCTCCCTACTTAACTTCTAGTTTTGGTCTCATAATGATTAAATTTATTGTGATGATCATGCAGCTGTTTAGTAAATGATCACTAGTTAAATATATAGTTAATCTAAAATGGTAAATATAAAATGAAAAAGAGCTGCTGAACAAAAAAGATTGTGTTACAGTTGAGTAAATGTAGGAACAAGTATAGTAGGCCATTGAATTCAGTTTTCACCTAGATCTTGGAATGATATCATCATTTATCAATATCTGAATTTGTTGGTGGAGTACATGGGATTACACAAAGATAACAACACAGAGAGATATAACTTGTGAAGTGTTATTCATTGTGTACATTTTTAAGAATATGTTTTGAAGTTTATAATTTTTTCTTTATAGACAGGCAACTAAATCTTTTGAGTTTTTATAACAAACATTATGTTTCTAAATGTCATGTTTAAATTGAATTATTTCTTGATGTGGTGAGAATTAATTTAATAAGATTAACTCATTGTTACTGCTTCAGGCTCAAGTGCACAAAGGTCTATTGTTTGTTACTAAATGAATTAACATCTGATACCATTGCATATTTTAAACCAGAAGGCTAAGAAGTGAACATTGAAAATAAAGGTTTGTATGGTTTGTATCAATTGTTATTTTATTTCTTTTTGATAATACATGTAATAACATAAATTTTGTCATAATTAATATTTCTAAATATCTTTGTTTTTATTGCTGATAATTATGATACATTTTTTTTTCTATTTTACTACTTACTTATATTGGCTATGAATATTTGAAAAGATCTATCTATTTATTTATTGTTCAGTTCATTTTATAAAACTGGACACATCAATTTTGTGTGTGGTATTTTATTGTTATTAACGCCTTTAGTCACAACTTTAGATATTTGGATTCTTTGATTTTTTTATTTTTTTAAAATATTATTTTTACAACTGGCAATACCCTTTTATTGTGAAACTGAATTATTCATGAACAGTGAAAGAAAGAAAAAAAATTAAAAATTTACTTGATTTGACAATTACTAAACTTTGAAACAATTTCTTATTGTTGTTAGCTGGCTGATAGATTGGTTATCTTAATGAAGACGCCTTAAGGTTCACTTTAATTAAACTTGTAATTTTAATTGAGTTCTGCTGTGTAGTGAAGATGGCAGAGTATGAGGAGGTAATTAGTCATTGAACACAAGTTTTTAAATTTAAGAAAATATTTTAAAACACAAGACCAAAAAATAAATGATGTTTATGGGACTTATTAAATATTCAAAATCGTCTTTTTAAAAAAATGCTTAAGAAAAACAAAATACAGATCTCTAAATGTGAGAATTAACAAAAGAAACTTGGCTCTGAGGATAAACTTACGGAGACTGTACCCTTTTACTTAGCTTCATTACATAGACCCCTTTAGAATCCTTCTGACAGACTTCACAAGCTCCATGTCTTTATTTAAGTAGATCAGTAAAGACACATCAGTAAAGTTATGTTGTTGTTTCCCTCTATTTCTAGGTATTTCAGAGAGTAGCTTTAACTTTTATACCTGAAAGATGGCCACAAGATTCTTGAGACCTTACGGCCTGAACCTCAGGGCCATGTTCTACATGGTAACACCCAACGAAACATCTTATCAAGACTTGAAAGACGTGCCGAACTTTGTTGATGAGGTACATTTTTGTTTTTAAGGTTTTGTTTTTTGCTACACAAGTTGTTGATGTTCTAAAAAAAGATTTACTTTCTTATTATGCTCTTAGATGAATGTTCTCAAGGTCTTTATGCCCCACTAATTTTTTAAGTACTAAAAATAAAGTGCTCTACAGGGCATTAGGAAGATTTAAATTAGAGTTTGTTGCCGGCTTAAGCCTCAGTCTTGAAAGTTGTAGGCTAAGACTTGCAATCAGCCAAATGTATTTGATATTGTAAAATACAACATCATCAATAAGCTAAATATATTTGAATGATAAAATTTGACACTTGAAATTAATAAAATATATTTGAATTGAAAAATATGAAAATGAAAGAGATGAAGTTTTTAAATTTTTCATCTTTCACAACCCCTCCCCACCAATCTGCCTAAAATCTGGACAGCACCTTCTTTTGAGACATTCAGACTCATTGGTAAACTCTGCCCAGTTAGTTATGATTTGATTTAATTTCTTTAAAAATCTCCTCTTATTTACAATAGCTTTTTAGTGTATTTGACTCGTCATGAGATATAAGTTTTGACAAGCAGTCAAATCATTTTTAACATGTATGTCTGCCCAACTCTTTGATAAGGATATTGATGTGTAAGTTTACAGCTTATCTACTCTATCTCAGATATGTAAACGTCTAGACTAAAGATATCATCTCAAACCCTGACAGATTTTGTTTTTTTCCACACATTTCTATTCCTATTTTTCTAGCTGAAATGTAGCAGAAAATTTGTTATTGCCATTATTGTAATTGAACAAATTAACCTCAGCCAATATTCAGATGACACTTGGTCTTTCAAGCCAAGGTAGAATTTCAAGTCTTTAAATGTACAAAAAATTAGAATTCTAATTTTATAATAAGTAAATTGATAAGGCTTAAATTTATTGTTTTCTTTACACAATTTGTTTGTGTAGTTTGTATTTTATTTAAGAGCTTCAGTGCTGTCCTTTTCTGTATGATATATTACTTTTATAATTAAATGTGAGCATGGGATACAATAATGTAAACTCTATCATTAGCACCCGGGCCATTCTTAACAATTGCGGGGCCCTGAGCGGCATAGTATGCAAAACAAAATGCGAGGGACCCATTTTGGGTATGGATAAGGAATTAATAAGAAAAATATGTGAAAATTAAGATAGGTGGGGCCAATGAAAAGGTCGGGCCCACTGAGGAGACTTATGTTGCAGTGGCTTAAGACCAGCCCTGATTACCACTTGACTATGATCACTTTAATCTTTGAATTTTATTATTAGCTTTGAAGAGTAAAATACTTTAAAGCAATCAGTAACTCACTTATGACAATCAAGTACAAACCAATCAGTACCTCACTCACGACAATCTAGTACAAAGCAATTAGTAACTCACTTATGACCATGACAATCTAGTACAAAGCAATCAGTAACTCACTCATGACAATCTAGTACAAAGCAATCAGCAACTCACTTATGACCATGACAATCTAGTACAAAGCAATCAGCAACTCACTCATGACAATCTAGTACAAAGCAATCAGCAACTCACTCATGACAATCTAGTACAAAGCAATCAGCAACTCACTCACGACAATCTAGTACAAAGCAATCAGTAACTCACTTATGAACATGACAATCTAGTACAAAGCAATCAGCAACTCACTCATGACAATCTAGTACAAAGCAATCAGTAACTCACTTATGACCATGACAATCTAGTACAAAGCAATCAGTAACTCACTTATGACCATGACAATCTAGTACAAAGCAATCAGAAACTCACTTATGACCATGACAATCTAGTACAAAGCAATCAGCAACTCACTTATGACCATGACAATCTAGTACAAAGCAATCAGCAACTCACTCATGACAATCTAGTACAAAGCAATCAGTAACTCACTCATGACAATCTAGTACAAAGCAATCAGTAACTCATTCATGACAATCCCACTAGCTAACAAAAAAAACCCTTATAGACTGCTTCTTTCTCAGGCAGTTCCATATTTTACATTACTCATTGTCCTGGAGGGCTTGGTTCTCAAACTACAAGGTAAAGATTTGCCAAGAGTTAATGATGGGGTCAACAGCATGACTCATGGACTAATGTCTACCATGCACATGTAAGTCATGTAAACAAATATATTTATTATAGCCTCTAAGCCAGGACCATACACATGTAAGTCATGTAAACAAATCTATTTATTGTACCCTCTAAGCCAGGGCAATTACACATGTAAGTCATATAAACAAATCTATTTATTATAGCCTCTAAGCCAGGACCATACACATGTAAGTCATGTAAACAAATCTATTTATTATACCCTCTAAGCCAGGACCATACACACATACGTCATGTATACAAATCTATTAATTAAGCCAGGACAATACACATGTAAGTCATGTAAACAAATATATTTATTATACCCTCTAAGCCAGGACCATAAACATGTAAGTCATGTAAACAAATCTATTTATTAAGCCAGGGCAATTACACATGTAAGTCATGTAAACAAATCTATTTATTATAGCCTCTAAGCCAGGACCATACATATGTAAGTCATATAAACAAATCTATTTATTATACCCTCTAAGCCAGGACCATACACATGTAAGTCATGTAAACAAATCTATTTATTATACCCTCTAAGCCAGGACCATACACATGTAAGTCATATAAACAAATCTATTTATTTATACCCTCTAAGCCAGGACCATACACATGTAAGTATGTAAACAAATCTATTTATTATACCCTCTAAGCCAGGACCATACACATGTAAGTCATCTAAACAAATCTATTTATTATACCCTCTAAGCCAGGACCATACACATGTAAGTCATGTAAACAAATCTATTTATTATACCCTCTAAGCCAGGGCAATTACACATGTAAGTCATGTAAACAAATCTATTTATTATACCCTCTAAGCCAGGGATATTACACATGTAAGTCATGTAAACAAATCTATTTATTATACCCTCTAAGCCAGGGCAATTACACATGTAAGTATGTAAACAAATCTATTTATTATACCCTCTAAGCCAGGACCATACACATGTAAGTATGTAAACTAATCTATTTATTATACCCTCTAAGCCAGGACCATACACATGTAAGTCATATAAACAAATCTATTTATATATACCCTCTAAGCCAGGACCATACACATGTAAGTATGTAAACAAATCTATTTATTATACCCTCTAAGCCAGGACCATACACATGTAAGTCATGTAAACAAATCTATATCGCCTCTAGGCTGAGGTTGCAAAGATTAAAGCCTTCATTTTGTGTTCCAAAGTATCTTGAACACTAAAAAAGTCTTACAATTATATTTTAAGTTATTTAAAAACTATCCGTTACCATTATTTATCAGGTGTTCTCAATGCTTTGGTTTTTAGTTTTTACACCACTGACCAGGAGCTGTGTATATGATGGTCATGGTTTAAGCTGTAATTGCTTATCTTATGAGAATCTTTCAAACCACAACATTGCAATATTGGGTAGAAAAAAATTGATCTTAATGGAGCACTTGTTCAATTTTCATAATCAAGCAAGTTCATTTGTAAAAAATTATCTCTTTTTAAGGCATATTAATCATTTTTGCTCTGATTTTCTTTCCCTGGGTGTTGAGAGGTGGTGGGGATAAATGATGCCACATTTTTGATGCCATTAATCCTTCTAAAAATCTGATAACATTGACAATGAAAAAACACCATTGAAATCTGTAGAGTTTATGTGTTTTTCTCTTGTAAATCTGTTGAAACAGGCTGGTGTTCAGAGCCATTGAGTTAGTGATCTATGTATGGGTCTACCACAACTGGCGTGTTATAGATCTTCCATGGAACAATCCCTGGACCTGGATTATAGGAATGGTTTGCACTGATTTCTTATACTACTGGTTCCATCGATTAAGTCATGGTAAGCATGATAGGATATACAATAGGTAGATTTTTATTTTGCTATTTAAAAAAATATTGCAATCTATTTTTGTTTGTGTATTTACTATAGCCCAGAGTTTTACAGCTAAATCTGTTAAATCAATTGTGTATAATTTAATCCTTGATTCTCCTGTGTTATCAGAGAGTAACATCATCTGGGCATCTCATCAAGTTCATCACAGTTCAGAAGACTACAATCTAACGACAGCATTACGACAGTCACTTATGCAGAAATACTACAGCATGGTAAGACATCTTCTATATATTTCATCCATTTTTATTTTTTTTAGAAATGAATATAGGTTTTTAATCTAAAGGATGGTCTTTGATTAAAAGTTAAGTTAAAGGTGTCGACTGGCAATGTTTGTTAAGACACAGAATTGAGGTCCATTGATGTTGAGAATGAGATCATTTACAAGTTTATAATTTTTAACATATAAAATTTACAATTGTTAAGAGCAAATAGATAATATCCTTAGAATGTTTAAACTCTTAATGTGTTAAAGCGTTATAATGCGTCCCTGACCACTATTACCAAAGCGTCCCTAGATAGCACTCTTGTTAGAAATGAGATCACGGAAAGTAAAAGCTCTTCAATGCTTGAAAAATGATGTATTCGACTTCCGGCAATGGGGGCTGTTTCCCTTGCTAGTGTTATCGCTCGATTCGCAATGTTTTTTGGTAGTTTTTACAGTTTTTTTTCTAAGATGCCAATTTGCTATACTTTATTACTAATATAATAGTACTAAACTACAGGTAAAAATAGTTTTAAACTCAAAACGGTCTTTTGGACACATAAAATAACCATTCTTATCCTAAAAGATGAAGTCAGTATGACAATAATAATATAAATGGATTTTACGCAATTTTTAAAATTTCATAACCGGTTGATCGCAATTCGGGAAATTCTTACGGCACAGAGGCGGAAGTTTTCCGAAAACCTTATGGCACAAGAAGAGTTTTAAAAAATTGAAATCCATTATCCCCTTTTTTTAAAAGTACTAGCCTTGTTTTCAATTGAATTTTATCAGTATCAATATTTTTGTATCACAGATCAGTTATTCAAATGTCCAATCTTTCACTCCTACAGTTTCTCTACTTCCCCATGGCCTTGTTCGTACCTCCAACAGTTTTCTATGTCCATCAACAGTTCAACCTTTTATTTCAGTTCTGGATTCACACTGAGGTTAGTCTAATTTAACAAAGTGGATTTTTTTTTTACATCAGTTCATCATCAGAGTGTAGTTAGGATATTTTCCGCACAGGGATAAACTACAATATTGGCATCACCACCACCCCTCTATTTAACTACCATCCTTGTTCACTTATTATAACAATATGGCTTTGTAAGCCTCGTTTTGGAACCCCTGTACCCCGTCGTTCTAACTTGACACACGGATAAAACTTTGTCTGTTGACAGGTGGTGACCTCACTGGGTCCTCTTGAATACATCCTGAACACCCCCAGCCACCACAGGGTACATCACGGCAGAAACCCTTACTGCATTGACAAAAACTATGCTGGGACTCTTATTATCTGGGACAGAATATTCAGTTAGTTTGTTTCGTTATAAGCTGATCTATTTATTGGTGTGGCACAATTTGTATAAAACGATAAATTCCTCCATTATTAGTAGTAGATGTCCTTAAAAGGAAGGTAATTACTTTAATTTCATAAACCCGTTGATTATCTTAAATTAATTATGTTTATTGACTGCATGGTAATTACCCGATAATCTTGGGCTAATTAATTTGGAATTAAGTAGCAGTTTCCATAAGATTCAAACACATTTGAATTGTTTTCAAATCTTGCTTCTATGACACAAATTTAATTTGGTATTTGTAGACTCATTTCAAAAATTTTTTATTGATAATTACTCTTAGAAAGTTTTAGTGGTGTCATAATGTTAAGTGGTGGAACTATAAAAATTAATATTAAGCAAAAGGGATTTTTGTTAAGATTACATATAATAGAATTTTTACCCAATGGTTAAAAAAACTATTTTTATTGGTTCAGTATATACTCATTCTATAGCCTGTTCATTCATAAGCCAGGCCCCCCTCTTTTTGGAAGAGAATTGTATAGAATTGTGTAACCCCCTCATAAGCCGACCTCAAGAGTTACTGGTATTTTTTGTGTCTTTTGTAAACATTGGTGAAAGCGCATACATTCAAATTCGTTTAAAAAAAAAAAAATTGTAAAACAATTTATCAAAGCATTCAATAAAATAAATAAAATGAATAAATAATAAATAAGGTAAGTGCAGATGTTTAATAATATTTTAAAGCTTGTAGACGAATCTTGTAGAATGTAGAAAAAAACCTGGATGATCTATAATAACAACATTGATATTCAATTTACATGCAGAAATTACAGATGACCTTCTTGTAAGCCGACTCCCCAACATTTTCCCCTAGATTTTGTTTTTAAAAAAGTCAGCTTTAGAGTATATATGGTATTTGAAAAAATAGACTTAAAAAAAAGACACCTCAAGCAAGACATAAAAACTTTTGACATAGTTTAAATTTATGTCAGCAATGGTCTCTTATATTAAAACAGATACATTCCAGGCTGAAGGTGAGAAAGTTGTCTACGGTTTAGTTCACCCCAACACGTTCTGGAGTCCGCTTTATGGTCAGGTATGATTGTAAGTCTCAGTTGAGATGAATTATTCATCCATAAGTTTTAGAGTTAAATATTAATTATTATGTTTAATAATATTAATAATATTTTAATTAAGAAAATAATAAAATTAATTATCATTTTTTAAATTAATTATGTTAAATTTAAATAAATTGTAGAAAAACATATTTGAAAGCCATAATCATAAAGAAAACAGAAGAGTTGTATTAGCCTAAACTTATAAAAACTTGATGAAGCTCCCCCCACCCCACCACCAACTCTAGTGCTATATTCCTCTGTCATCCCTTTTCAGTTTTACCACTATTTTTATATATTTGGGCTGGTAAGAAAGTACAAGGGCCTGTCCAACAAATTATCTGCAGTGTTTAAAGGACCTGGCTGGGAACCTGGAAAGCCATGGAGAGGCCTATATGAGGATATCCCACCGGTATGATGGAAAGAAAACTTGTCTTAAAATAATTTGCCTGAGTGCATTTATAAATGCATTCAAATCTTAATTACTAGCTTTTTCATTTATTATACCAGAAAAGCTCACCAATTAATTAACTCATTGAAAAAGGTGCAAAAAACAAAGTAAGGGAGTGAATGTGGTCTTTTTTTATATGTGACAAGCCAATTATTAATTTTAAATTTTTTTTAATTGTTGCTATTCTCAATAAATGTTGATAGAAACAGAAGAACTTGAATAATGCAGTGATCTTGAATCCTTGCAACCTTCATAATGATTTCCTTTCAGGTGGAAACACCAGTAAAAAAATATAATAGTAACCTCCCCTGGTGGGCCAACATCTATGTACTCCTACACTTTACATTGGTCATTGCATTCTACAGTTTGGTGGCGCCATATAAAAAGGTGAGAAACTCTTTTTAGGACTTTCATTAACTATTTAATTTTAAGTGGAGAATAAAGGGGCTTAAATTGTGAAATAATACAGCTAAATTGATATTATATTTTGCATTTTGTCTTAGTTTGACAATTATACTAAGGTGTTGGGTAGCAAATATCCTTTTTTTTTGCTTTGTTTGTCTCTCTAATTCATGCATACTTTTTAAAGTTAGTTTAATCAAGTTATCTCTTTTTTTTGTGTGCCTTTTTAGCAAATGACATTTTTAACTGGTCTTGGATTTGTTGCATTCTTTGTTTATTCTGTGTCTGTTTTTGGAGCTTTATATGACCACAGGTGAGTTTGTGATTTTAAAAAAAAAAGTTCATCATGCCAAAAAGAATTTTCAGCTGTACTTTTTTAAAACAGAAAGTTGTTGCAAAATTTTTTTTTGTTTTAAACTTTTGAAAAAAATGGGGTAACAAGCAAAGAATAATTTGTATAGGCGTTTCCTCTCATCTTTTCACAAGGGAATCATACACAAGTTAGTTCCTTACATTCTAAATGAAAAATATTTATTTAAATAGGAAAACTGTATTTATTTCATCAATAATTTGAGACCCTTTTTGTAAAATGGAACCATAGTTGTACAAAGCCTGCTCTTATATTTTTTTTAGTTTGCTGTTACTAGTAAAGTAAGTCCCATAACCGATGGTTATAGGACGTCCTTAATGTTTCCATTAGAGCTTACAAGGGGCTTGGTAGACCTGGTGGGTGCCCCGAATCCCTTTCAGGTCAGCGGAGGACTTTCTTAATGCTAGTCATTCCTCATTCTTATTGTGGCTTTGCATGTGCTCGATCCCACGCCCCTCAGCTCGTGAGACGAGCGCACTATTGACTTCGCTATCCAGCTGCTACTGGTAACTGACTAAAAACATGTCCTCTTCCCAATATGATTAGTTCCTTACCTTTTAAATGAGAAAAATTGTGAAAATATTTATTTAACCCTTAAAGGCGCAAAGCGTCGTAATGCGTCTCTTCCCAGTATCCGTAAAGCGTCATAATGCGTCCCTAAATACCAATCTCGCTAGAATTGAGATCTTGGAAAGTATAAACTCTTCAACCCTTGAAAAATGATGTATTCGACTTCCGGCAATGGTGGCCGTTGCCTGCGCTAGTGTTATCGCTCGCTTCGCGATGTTTTTGCTATACTTTATTACTAAAATAATAGTACTAAAGTACAGGTAAATATTGTTTTAAACTCAGTACAGTCTTTAGGATGCGTAAAATAACCATTCTTAGCCTAAAAAATGAAGTCAGTATGACAATAATATTATAAATGGATTTTACCCAAATTTTGTAATTTCATAACCCGTTGATCGTAATACGGGAAATCCTTAGAGGACTGAGGCGGAAGTTTATTGCAAACCCTTCTGCGACTTTAAGAGTTAAATAGGAAAAATTTATTATTTCATTATTAATTTTGTTTGTGACCGCTGTAGTTAAATGGAACAACAGCTGTTCAAAGCATGCACTTACATTTTTTTCACTTGCTGTTGCTAGTTACTGACTGAAAACATGTTCTCCTCCCCACAGAAAGTATGGCTACCTCCTGGAGTTTTTGAGATGTGTGTTTACTCTTGTTGTCATCAACTTGGTGAGTGGACCAGTCACAGTGGACACGCCTTTTGTTTTGGCTCTCATCATATTATATGTTGTGTCTGCTGCACTCTGGGTCTTGCTGGCACTTCTGAAATGTGATGTCTATACTAACAGCAGCTGTAAGGCTGGTAAAAAGATGGACTGATCCCTAAACAGGTTGTTGATGAAACACTATGACATCAATCTGATTAATTTTATGCCATGAATATAAATCCCACGGCACAAAATGCTTCATTCACCCTTATTGAAAAAAGGAGATTATGTATGTGTCAGAATTTGATTGCTCAATGTTAGTTGATCAAGTAGAATTGTTAACATGGGTCTGGTATTGAATCTGTGTCAATGTAAATTGATCAATTAGAATTGTTAACATGGGTCTGGTATTGAATATGTGGCAATGTGTAATGATGACGACCATGCTGGTAAGAAATACAGAAAGATATGTTATAAAATAAAAATATGTTTCCCTCATGCTGTTATCATTTGATAAAATTGAATAACAAACTTGAAGTCAAAGTCATCATTGAAGACCATACACCTGTTTGATTCAACACACTCTCATTGATATGAGGATTTGATAGTATGTTTACTATGTTATCAATTTAATACTTAATCCAACAATATTCCCTAATTTAAGGTATGTTTTTTTATCTTGTAAATTTTCCTTATGATCATGTGATACAAAATTACTTTATTGTAATTTGTGATTTTAATATTAAGAATCAAAAGACATTCCAGTTGTATATTTTTCTTAAGCTTTGTGGCTGTTTTACATGTTGACAACAATGCAAGTATTGATCATATATTTACATTTAACTTTTATTAAAGTTTGTCCAAACAATTTTTTAAATTGTATTGTTTTAATATTATTATATTATTTATATTTAAAAGGTGATTGTTAAACAACAGTATTTTTTATTGGAATTGTTTCTAGTTATTAAAATACTTTAAAATTAGACAGTATTATTAAACATTCATATGATGTCAATCACATACAACAGCAACACGAATGAATAAATAAGAGAATTTTTTTGTTCAGTGTATTACAAATTTATTTAAGGATCAATAAAGTCTTATACACAATTTTGTTGTTTTTTAAAAAATTCAATATCAAAGAAAAAAAATATTTTTAACAAGCAGCTTCATGCAAAAACAAGCATTATTTCATATATCCCCTAATATAACTTTTAAATGCTATCCTAATAATGCATCTTCAAATTTTCTAAAGTAAGTAGATTTTTTTTCTCTTTTTAAAGATTGTATATTTGAAATTAATAAATAATGTTCACTTGTTTATTAATTACTGAATGACAGTGAATGTAAGAGAATAAAATAGTAGAAAACAAACATCCATTCACACCAGAATTTATAGAATCTTTTAACTAAAAAAGGATTCAAATATGTCATTCCTCCACAAAAGCAAAGCAGCATTAAGTAACCACATTGGCATTTTTTGCAATATAAAAAAAATGGGCAACAATCACACTATGAAATTGATACAGAGGCATTTATAGTTTTCTTTCAACAGGTATACAGCATTCAAAACACTTCAAATTTTGTAGTATACAGTGGATAAAATAGCAAACATATGAACCCAACATAGACATGTAAGTGTAATACAAGTCAATTTTTAAGCCTTTAATTAGTATTTGTAGTATTCTTATAGATGAACTATAAAATTGAATTTTGAATGTGTTGGTTCATATTCATAATATTTTTTAAAAGCTTAACATTAAATTTACTAAGCAAATAACTTATTTTGCTGTGAATACATGAGAATATTTATGTAATTCCACTACAAAAGCTAATACTGGTACATCTGTTGGTAACAGGACACTGCAAAAATGTCCTAATAAAAATATATAATTTTTTTTAACCTTCAAAAAATATTTTGATGAACATTTTGAAATTAACACTTGCAAGTAAAGTTTAAGACCAAAACTAAAAAAAAATAATAAAAATGTAGTAAGTTCCTTTTAATATATATACAAACTCTACTGTACAGCAGTTTTTGCCCCTGGTGGATTTGATGCCAGCTGTGCTTGTATTTTAGCTTGCATAACTTCTGTGATAACTAGAGAAATAAAAAATAAAATAAAACATTTTAAACACAACGTTATTCATCTGCTTAAAAAATATTAAAATAGGAGATTCATTTAGTTTGTATCCTCAAAAAGAACAGTGAATTCTATCACACTGCATGTTTCCTATATTTGTTGCCGCACCCCCCTCCCCACACACGTCGCAGTTTAAACTAATTCTTCAGCGCTGACTGACTAGCTTTCCTGGTTGGTTACCAGATAGTATTCCAACTCTAAAATTGTTCTGTGTCACTTTTCCTTTAGACAGGGCAATGTGAATAGGGGCAAAGATAAGTTGCCCTTGTCCAGGGGTGCACACACATTTGTACAGGGTTGTAAGCAAGTCAATGTGAATTGGGGTAGAGGCAAGTTGCCGTTGTCCTGCATGTGTAATGATTTGTTTCATGCGTTCAACCAAATTTTTTATGTTTCTGTATAACTCATTTAGTAATCATTCAAATTTAGAGCAAAGCTTGGCACACATCCAAATATCTCAGGGTCAGAAATTTTTTAGAGAGCCACTTGCACAGCCCC
>MUZC01003706.1:332592-343150 GCA_002072015.1 Radix auricularia
TGATCTTGTAGTTGTAGGCCTCGATCAACTGATCTTAATCTTGTAGTTGTAGGCCTCAATCAGCTGATCGCATAAATAACTTTACATACATTACAGCGCTTTAAAATTTATAATTGTCCCATTAGAATATCTAGAGCACCAGAAATGAACTAGGGCCTTAGGAGACTTAAGAAAAAAGCGTGATAACAAAATACGAAGTTCATTGAAGTCGTTACCAGAATGAAAAAACTGGTATCCTAATGAAAGCTGGTGGAATGTTTTGAGTTCAGCAATATGGCGATAGGCTCCGCCCACTGGCTTCAACCGAGGGAGACTATTTGATAGCAGACAGCACCTCCTTGTATCAAACCTCCTTGGCGTTCCAGATCCAGTGACTTGGACTATTATTATTTTTTGAACCTCCGATTCTATATGTGCATTCAAACAATCTCTAAAATCTATCACTAAACCTAAACCAAAACACTAAAAACTATCACTAAACCTAACCCAAACCCTAAAAGCTATCACTAACCCAAACCCTAAAAACTATCACTATCACTAAACCTAACCCAAACCCTAATAACAAACACTTAACGTAACCCTAAAGTCTATCCCTAAACCTAACATCAAAACAAACCATTAAAAAAAAATCTTATTCATTATCAATTCATGTAGTATTGTTTGAAAAAAAAAAAAAAAAAAAAAAGTAGGCATCATTAAGAAATCGAACCTCGGACCTGCGAGTTAGCGTACTATCTTACTATCAATATGACCACACAGCCACTCATTCACCGATGAAATTTTTAACGTCATAAAAAAAAAGTTACCAAGAATAGCAATAACCGGAAGTGAACGAGCGCGTATGCAGCCGCATATTGGGTCGTCCTGACGAGGCTATACTCACTACCATTATCTTATCTTAGATATACAGACGCTCCTTCTATGCAGAAGATAATTGCGTCCACAGACCATGAGAGATGATCTGTTGTAAAGTGATGCAGCGGTCACAGGCCACGGCTATAGGGGTTCCACGCATTACCCCAGCCACCTAACTATTGTCTAGTTAGGTACCCATTCGGAGCTGGGTGACTCGGGGACTCCTCAGAACAAATCCTCACCTTCGTGTGGATTCGAACTCGTGACCATCAGTATGACAGTCGAGAGCGCTACCTCTCGACCACCACGTCCCACAATTATGATTACATTATAACCATTATGATTATATTATTTACTAGATACGCCCCAAGGCGTAGCATACGCACAGGGCCGGCTTTATGGCAAGGCGAAGGAGGCAACCGCTTTGGGCCTCACGCTTTTCAGGGCCCCGCGCGCTTTGAAGAAACATTTTTTACTACTTTTTTCAATGTTGCTACTATTTCGCAATAGATCTAGATCTATTTATTTTGTTTTTTTACAAACAACGTTATCAAGAAAATTTAAAATTACTTTTTTCATTATAAAATGAGAATAAAAATAGAGCGTTAATATAATAAAATGTTATTACCTTAATGCAAAAAGTATTCTTCCTAGAGAATTTAAGTAAACATTTATGGATTCATGAGAACATATTAGCTTTTAAAAAATGCCATTTTTAGGCTTAAGATTTCTATTTAAGGACAATTTTAATTTAAGGACACACTCCTGTCAACCCAAAATGCTTTTAAATTTAGCAGCTAAGAACAAAATGTTTTGTTTCTGTTGCAAACTTTTTGGCAAACGTTTGTCTGCTTTTGGTATAGGACGGGATTTGTGCCTGGAAAAATGCCAGGGTGAGACTGTGGCATTTTTTAAATCCTTGTACTTGTAAAAGTTATAGCCTACATTGCTGCTATGTGATATGGCAAAACTTGTCCTAAAGCTATTAATTTTTAGGTATAATTAAACAAAAATATTTTATTGTTTCTTATCTTATCTGTTACAGACAGTTTTTTTTTTTTTTTTTTAATGTTTTTTTTCCCCCTGCTTCATCAAAGCGATAGGCTATCATTTCAAAGTATGTTCGAAATGTTTGTGAAAAGAGATGGGAAAGCCGTGTGGGAAAGTTTAAAGGCAGTGTGATATCAAGCTGGCAAAATCTATGATGCACTTATCGAATCTGCGAGCATAGAACTGATCCAAAAGATCAAAGAAAAGCAGAGTCATTGTACAAACTAACTTAATAACTTTTATTTGATTGTTTTATTACGTTTTGGTTCCAATTTAATGTCAGCAAAAAATTACAAAATATTTCTGTCTATCTAGCAACTGTAGTTGAGAGGATGGAGCATACTTGCAAATGATTGAATCTTTCAGAAATGACGATTTTGAAACAGCAATTGCAAACGAAATTGTACAGACTTATAATTTTAAAAGATATAAATATAAAATTTTCAAAGAGTAGAGAATGTGGGTAAAAAAAACAAACAAATAAAATAGAAGATCAAGGATTTGTAGATGCATAAGAAAAATTTCGTACAGTTTTTAAACCAGCTTTTTTATATAATACTGATGTTATGTCGATGGACAGTTGCTTTGAACAACTACGAAGGTTTCATGCCTCGTTTCGATCTTTTGAAATAAATCTAATCAATTAGAAAAAAAAAGATCTACTAAATTTCATGGTTTCTGAAGAGTTGCAATCATTGAGTTCCATAACTCCTGCAGTCACCTACACTGCCTATCCTGTTTAGGTACAGAAGAAGATTTTAGCAATGCAAATTTTTGCATTGGTCTCAATCCTCGTCTGATGCCTTGGGGCCATACATAAATGATGTGCATCTACGGGAGTGAGGGGGGGAGTCACATATTTGTAACGATGTCTGACGAGGGAGAGAGGGATGTTATGGAGCTGTGACGTCACGTCAAAACGTGCAACTTGAAATAAAAGCACCAAAAGTTATGTTTTAAAAGTTGGGCTGGGGAAATTAATTATTAATTTCTCGATTAATCGTTAAAAAAGTTTTAACGATTATTTTTTGTAACGACAAATCGCCCCACCACTTATAAATGTACTGGAAGTAAAAAGTAAAATATTTCGACGAAAAAATATACACGAATTTCCAGACGATTGCAAGAACATTATGGATTTAAACTATAGACTGACGTGAATGTTCAAAATGTTAATAAGTGTTATTGTATCCATTGAGAGAAATCGTTTGCCTACCATGTGATGTTATCTCTAAGTGTAAGCCCCGTTGGTCCGTTTGGAAAGTTGAAAATAAAGGGAACATTGCTACCATTGTTCTAACACTTCGCTAACATATAACCTGCAAACCAAACATCCACTACAACTACAATATTAGAAACTTCAGCTGAGACAAACTAAAGCTAAGTGAACGATTGTCCAGCTCAGTTGGTTATATTGTCAATAAGTCCCGCTCATATCTCGAACCAAATAATGTCCATAGGCTTGTCTGTTTGCGTTGGTAGTAAAAAGATGTCATATGAAGGAGACATTCCAGTGTTATTTCGATTATGCCGAGTACGTTTAATAAATTTTAATGTTACTTATGACATCATACATTTCAATTTTTGGCGTTAATCGAAATTAGCGATTAATTAATCGTTATTTTTTCAAAAGTTAACTATTCAATTTAAATTAATCGTTAACAGCCCTATTAAAAAGTAAACAATAGTTGCGCTTAAAATTTGATATCTTACAATTTATTTAATGTCGTTTTACACGGCTTCACTCACGTTACGATATGAGAACGCAGGCCTATACTAAATAGATAATTAAATGACAAGAAAGTGATTTTAAACTTGCTAATTTTCAAATAGAAGATAGGGATCTAAAAAAAATTGGGGGTCTGGGCGGAGGGAAAATTTTTATGGCGTCGAACTCTTTCTGACGACGTGTGACAAGGGTAGAGGAGTGAAAAATCGGCCAAAATTGTGTGACGTCATTTATGGACGGCCCCCTTAGGTCCGTGCCTCGCTCATATTTTGCTGGTTTTGGGCCCCGCATACTCTAGGACCGGCCCTGCATAGCAGCAAACATGCTCTTCTATAATGGAAATAAAGTGGGGGGGGGGACAGACACAAACTACGGCACGAAGAAATCAAAACAACGATACATTTGAACGTCGGATATCTATACCTGCCTACCACCCTTCACCACACTATAGCTTTCCAACCATAAACTGTTATTGGGTGTAAAGGGGTGGGGGTGGGGAACGGGGTCAAACACACATTTTTTAAAATTAAACGACAATTTTTTTTGGCTGTGGCTTGAACACAAGACTTTCCGCGTGTAAGCCGGATGTGATAACCACTACACTACGAATCACATGTTATTCGGTGAAGGAACAATGCAGGTAAACGCAAGAACCTTTGTTGGTCTCGAGACTATTAACTATTAACTGATTGGTCGACCCTAGCGAGGGTCATTCGTCATGCTCAGTATAGATGACTATTTAAGGTCCCAATGAGTGATATGTTTTAAAAACAATTATGCCAGAAACCTACACGGAAGTGTGCAAAAAAGTCAATATTTCATAGCAAATGGATAAATAAATTAATAATCTAAAAGCTTTAAAAAAATAAAATAATAAAGCATTAAAGGGCCATGCTCTAAAATGAGTGATTTGTACTCAAGCTATGTTTCTCAATATTGTGTAAAATTGATTGGGGAATTAAATTATTAACGTTCATTACAAAAACATTTGGGGACGCCTACACCGAGCGAATGAAGATAAAGAGTTCAGTTCCCTATAGTAATTATTTATAGACTCTTGAGTTTTTATGTACCAAGATTGGCAAGATACGTTATTTTCTCAGTAAACTTAAGCTAGCATTAATTTTTATAAAGGTAATATAAGGAAAAAAAATGACATTTAAGGTCCCCTGTGCATAGTCTGTGCAAGATGTCAATTTCAAAAAGCTGTTCATTTTAATCATGAATATATTACTCTAGATTGTTAAAAATAAAATGGGGAAAATATCTTAAGCATATTAAAAACAGACATTAGGGGGCCCCAGCCTAGATGGAATTGACATTAGAAGTTCAGTGCCCTATAGAATTTTAATATGGGCTACCAAGATTTTGTTAAAATTTGTTGGTTAAGATCAATTCTTTTACACAAAACTTAACGCATAAACTTATTTAAGCAAAAAAAAAAAAAAAAAAAAAAAAAAAAAAAAAAAAAAAAAAAAAGACATGATGGGGCCCATTTAGTGCAAGATTTACAGTTGAAAACACCCGTTCATTTCAATTTGCATGATAATATATATATTTGTAATTATTTGTCAAGATCATTAAAAATTGAATGGGCAAAATATCTTAAACTTAAACATTTACTGAAAAGTTTGGTTAAGATCCATCAATTAACCAAGTAGCTAGCGCTTAAACTATTTTTATATTGCTCATATAGACAAAAAAAAACAACATTAAGGGCCCCAGGGCCCATTCAGGGCAAGATATAAAGTTTAAAACATCTGTTCATTTGAATGTGGATAATAATGGATACATTTATCATTATTTGTCAAGACCTTTAATTATTAAATCGGGGAATAAAATCTTAACCGTTTACAAAAACAGGTGTTTTGGGCCCCCAACCCCGAAGGACTTGCCATTAGGAGTTTAGTGCCTTAATGTATTTCAATATTGGCTATCAAGTATTTATACACAAAGTTTGGTTAAAATCCATCAATATAGCAAGTAGCTAATGCATAAACTAATTTTTATATAGCTCATATAAGAAAAAAAAAACGACATTAAGGGTCCCAGGGCCCATTCACGGCAAGAGATAAAGTTAAAAACACCTGTTTATTTTAAGATGAATAATAATGGATACATTTATCATTATTTGTCAAGACCTTTAATAATTGAATTGGGTAAAAAATAATAAACGTTTACGAAAACAGGTATTTTGAGCCCCCAGCCCTGAAGGAGTTGCCATTAGGAGTTTAGTGCACTATGGTATTTTAATATTGGCTATCACGTATTTACACACAGAATTTGGTTAAGATCCATCAATATAGCAAGTAGTTAGCGCTTAAACTAATTTTTCTATAGCTCATACAAGCAAAAAATGACATTATGGGCCCCCCGTGCCCCTTTAGAGTTAAATGGAGAAAAAAAAATAGCCAGTTATCATTCCCGGAGGGTACTCAACAGTCTCAAAAATTTTCATGACGTTCGGATGAATCGTTTACTCAGCTATAAAGGACAAGCACGCACACACACACATGATTTTTATATCTATAGTCTATAGATATATAGATTACAAGCATGAGTGACCTAATTTAGATACCACCACAGTGCTAACAAGTCTGAGATGGTGACGTGGTGGTCGAGAGGTAGCGCTCTCAAATGTCATACCGATGGTCACGAGTTCGAATCCACACGAAAGTGAGGATTTGTTCTCGGGGCCTGAGGAGTCCCCGAGTCACCCAGCTCCGAATGGGTACCTAACTAGACAATAGTTAGGCGGCTGGGGTAATGCGTGGAACCCCTATAGCCGTGGCCTGTGACCGCTGCATCACTTGCCAACAGATCATCTCTCATGGTCTGTGGACGCAATTATCTTCTGCATAGAAGGAGCGTCTGTATATCTAAGATAAGAGATGTGATAAATGAGATTCATTAATTAATTCATTGCTCAAAGAAAATTTCTTGTCAACGATTTTTAAGTACGTTTTTTTTTAAAACCTAAAAAATCTTTTATTTTTTAAAAAGATGTTCTAGTTTTATCCAAGAAGCAATAAAATGAAGACAATATCTAAAAAGTTTGTTTAATCGTGATAGTATAGTCACCGTTTAATAGTCCCCAACACATCATCACTCTAACATTTAAAAAAAAAAATCAAATAATTGAATAGCCTGTAGTTTAGTATCAATGTAGCCTTTTATTATCTAAATGCGGCCTCCAACATATTTTTTGCGTGGATCTAACACGGCCCTCTTTGCAAAAAGTGTGAGCACCCTTGTAACTTGTATTACATGTTTACACCGTCACAGAATTACAGGACAGGTTATGCCAGGAATGGACATGTTAAAGTCAGTCAAGGCGTACTGAAAAAAAAGAAAGAATATTCAGTAAATAGTGTAGGAAGTTACAGTTATAGCAGCCATAGTATTAAGCCATCCCCCCCTCCCTAAACAATGAAGGCAATTCAAGTATTCAAATAAATTAAAAACAGGCAACCGATTTTATACTCTTGTTTATTCTCTCGCTACATCCTGTACACGTACAGGAGAAAGGGGAGTTGGTGGAGGGGGGATAATTCGAAGAAAGCTCAAGTGCGGCTCAAGGGTGGAGCTCAACCAATCAAATTGCTGCTTTATTGATCACTGCTACGTAAACGTAAAAATATCAATCATTTTATTTTGCGCTTAAGCAGAGGCGTCACTAGGGTTGGTGTCTCCCGGGGCGGCAGATAATGGTTATACCCCCTCACGACTTACCCCATAGAACTCCTCCGAGTATTCCAGTGTCAAATAACGGGAACATGTAGAATTTTACATTGTGGTGTCACCCCTTGTGATGGTTTCCCCCATGGGCGGCCCGCCCCCACCACACCCGCCTAGTGACGCCATTGCGCTTACGGAGAAAACAACAGTTTTCATTTTGATATGGCCTGAAAATATCCATTGACACTAGCTACCACTTCATAATTTTAATAAATCAATTTTTTAAGAAGGCTGATTTTGTTACGAATGTTAATTTGACGTCTTGATTTTAAACTTGGATGCGACATATCTACTTTCACTTCTTGCTCTTAGTAAACTTAGTTTAAATAACTAGTGTAATTCGAGTGGCGGTTGTAATCATATGATCAATATTGGCGCCACGGATCTCGTATATAAAGCTACAACTAGATCTATAGCCTATAGTTGTTACTAATATAGTGTAGGGCTACGTGGCAGCATTGTCGTTTAAAATGTTCATAGAGTTTACGTTACAAAATGATAAAGGCATTAAAACATATGTGTATGCTTTTGACTTGAAAATAATAATTTTAAAAACGTTTTTTCAGCTCCTATTACAGTAACCCCCCCCCCCTTTTTTTTTTCTTCTCATTTGATAACTTTGAAAACTTTGAAATCATACTTTGAATTTGTATAATGCTAGATCTTCTTATAATAATAATAATAATAAAATGATGATTTATATAGCGCTGTATCCCAGCAAGGAGCCAGGCTCACAGCACTTTACATGGAAACAAAAATACATATATAAATAAAAAGAAACATTCATAGCATATTAACTACATAAATAACAATACGGTATACTCAATACATCAGCTACGCTAATCAATTACAGAAATGTGGTTTTATTATTTTTGAAAATAAATTTTAAAAAGATGTGTCTTAAGTGCAGTCTTAAATTATACCTAATGTGACAAAATATTTTAGATTACATTTCCTCTTTTTTTCATATGAATTCGTTTTAAAGTTTCACTTAAACTAGCCATAAAATCATTGTCTATGCTCTTTTGAAGTTTAGACAACAATACATAATTTAGTATTTTTCGCTCTTGCTTAAAAATGTTTAAATTCTCTTAATAAAAGTTTTAATGTGTAGGAAACAGAAAATAAGAGTCGAAATCATATTTAAAGAAAGAACTGATAAAGTATAAATCGAGGAAAGGGGCCATTCTTACACTACGAGCGGCGCACTCAATTCGTATTTTCGTACCCCCCCCTCTACTCTGTTGCACCCCGTACATTTTTGGGACCCCCTCCCCAATGCGTGCATATAAAGTCCCCCGCCCTTCCCCATTTGAAAAAAATAACTTTAAGCCAGATTTAAAAGCAATAGGCTTACATCTTTAAAGCCATCACGAATGAAATCACGCACCTTTTTGACGATTTGTGATGAGGGGGAGATGGGGGTGTTTAAGAAATGTGATTTCAAATGACAATGCTCAACTTAAGTTATAAAGTCCACTAAAATATTTGATTGCTTGAAATTTATTTTATGACGTTTTCAATGGATTCACACATGTAAACATGGGCGTACGCAAAAGAAGCATTTGCCCCCTACCAATTTTTAAAAAATGTAATAAATTTGTTACAATAAAAGTGAACTGAATTCCTTTCAAGTTTATTACATTGAAGACAGTGTACACATATCAAACATAAAAAAAGAGTTATCGGCATCCTTCCGTCTCGCGAGACGATGGTGCATCACCGTTGGGTTGGGTTGCATTTTCTCGAGTGGCTGTGCAGTCCTATCCTTGAGTGGCAGTCTTTCCCACAGTTTTTACACACGAGTTCTGTGCTTCCAAATGTTTTGGCCTTTCTCCTAGCTCTTCTGTCTGCAGCCTCCTCCATTCTTCGCTCCTCGGCTACTATGACGCCCTCTTTGACAACTGTGCGCCACGTAGATCGGTCTTCTGCCTTACACTCCCAGTCACTAGTATGTATTTTGGCTGCTTTCATGTCCCTTTGACAGACATCTTTAAATCGCAAGCGTGGGCGACCTGTTTTCCTCTTTCCTGAAGCAAGTTCACCATATAGGAGGTCCTTCAGGATGCGGCCGGGGCTCATTCTTTTGACATGTCCTAGCCACCTCAGGCGTCTTTCACTAAGAATTGAGAACATGCTTTGAGTATTGGCACGCGTTAGGACCTCACTATTAGGCACTTTTTCTTGCCATTTAATATCAAGGATGCGGCGCAAGCATCTCAAATGGAAGCTGTTAAGCTTACGCTCTTGTGATGTATAAGTGGTCCATGTCTCGCTCTCATAGAGTAGTGTACTGATGACACAGGCTCGATAGACGCACAGTTTGGTTTTCTCCGTTAGCTTGGTGTTTTGCCAGACCCGCTTATTTAGTTTAGCCATTGTTGCGGCTGCCTTGCCAATTCTGCTGTTTATTTCTTCTTCAATGGACAGTGTATTGGAGACCTTGGATCCCAAGTAGGTGAAGCTGTCCACAACCTCCAAGTTTTCATTATCGATATATATGGTAGGAGGAGGTCGAGTGTCTTGGGCCATGATGTTTGTCTTTTTCAAGCTGATTTGCAGACCAAATTCTTTGCAGGCATTGGAGAAGCTTGACACGAGTTGTTGCAAACCAGATTCTGTATGTGCTGTTAGTGCCGCATCATCCGCAAATAGTAGCTCTCGAATTAGGACATCCGTCGTTTTGGTCTTGGCTCGGAGGCGGGCAGTGTTGAAAAGTCCTCCATCAGCTCTGGTATGTAACCAGATTCCCTCACTGCTATCCTTGAATGCGTATCGAAGAAGTACAGAGAAGAATATTGCGAAGAGTGTTGGTGCGAGTACACAACCTTGTTTAACTCCGCTGCTGACAGGGAAGGCCTCTGACTTAGCTCCATCGAACTGCACTGTGCCAAGCATATTTTCATGGAACTGTCTGATGATGGCAAGTAGGTGAGGGGGACAGCCAATTTTTGCCAGTATTTGGAATAGCCCGTTGCGACTGACTAAGTCGAAGGCTTTTGTAAGGTCCACAAATGCAATGTATAGTGGCATCTGCTGCTCTCTGCATTTTTCCTGGAGCTGTCGTATGGAGAACACCATGTCTATGGTAGACCGACCGGACCGGAAACCACACTGAGATTCTGGATAGACGCGGGATGCTAGGCTTTGTAAACGTGTTAGTATAACGCGGGCAAAGGTCTTTCC
>MUZC01003706.1:350352-367774 GCA_002072015.1 Radix auricularia
ATATATATATAATTCTCCTCATGCCTCAACTATGCCGGCCACCAAGCAAGCTGTCTAACCCCACCGACCAATCATCTGGCAAGAAAAGGTAGTGCAGACAGTGGGCCATCATCGAGACCAACGATGCATTCAATTGAGATCAATTACTTTGTTATTTCAGAACAGCAGAATAGCATGTATTTCGTAGTGTAAAGGTTATTGCATTCGCCTAACAGATCAGATCGTAGGTTCAAGCAACAGCTAAGACATTATTTTTTTTATTTTTAAAAATGTTTGTTTTTTTGCCCGTTCTTTTCGAACAGGACTTCACAACACTGCTGTAAGCTTTGCTTCTCGACATTGGCACAATAACTTCATGCTATCCGTTGCGCTCAGCGACAGAAAAGTAGTCACACAATCTCCTCAACAATTACTTTCATAAAATGTCACCCGACACTAAATCATCAGCGGCGTATGCTACGACGCGGGTCAGCTAGTATTTCTATAATTCACCAGATATTAGGACAAACAGATAACAACAACGGCAGTGTGCATGTCTCAAGATTAACACTGCGTCGGCGGTCCCCCGACGTTCACTCGTGTTATTTTCATTAATTTGTGCTGCTGTATGCGTCCGTTCCTCCACCCCCCCCCCGTTCTTTGCACTATCTATGAGCAAGTCCGCTGGGTATGCAACGTATCGGGTTGTATCTAGTGGCAATGATTAAATAGACGAACTTACAGGTATCTTAATCAATATATTTGACTTATTTAAGTTTTGGCGTAATGATGAATTTCTTTTAAATAAAACTCGTTTAAGATCGTTAATGTTTAGTTCAGAACACGCGCTATTTTTAATACTCATTTATAAAAAAAACAACAACAACTTAGAATTATAATTTTTGCCAAAATTAAAAAAACAATTTAGAACCTTAGCCAAAATGAAACCGAACAAATTAGAAGTCAAGAAGGGGTGGTTTCTACGTGGCTCGACAGAAGAGTGGGGTCGTGGAGTTGATCACTACCTGAAATGTCAACTCCTGGCAAGCAATGCCGATGTCGGATATGTTAGTTGTTAGGTGCTAGTCACATATGATTACAGCCGCTGTACGGATCTCAGGCAAAGCATTTTGATGCAATGCCGATGTTAAAAACACAAATATCCGTTGAGGGTCGGGTTACTCCGAAGCGACCGTTTCGTCCCCCTCAAATAACTAGCAACGCCACCGGTTTAGGGCCAGGAGCGCGAGTACGGATTAGCAAAAGATACCGCTGGGAACGCATTGGACGCCAGCTCTGAGGAAATCTTCCAAAAGTGTGTGAGGGGGGGGGGTTACACCCTGGGTAGGTCATTGATGATCCCCCGCGCTGCGGCGGTCCTAACCATTGAGACTCGTAAGCTTTTCCGGGGTGGCGCCGAAGTGATAGGGAGTCAAAGTAGTGAAAATTCCACACCTCATCCCGGAGGTCAACAAAGTGGGAGGCTTTTTCGAACTAGTGTCCTGGACGACCACGTGGCCGCTTTTAGTAGCGACCGCTCCGTGGAGGGGCTTCTCAGCTTTTACGTGAGCTGAGTGGGTTTTCCGGGAAGCCCCACGAAAAGCACAGGCGCGGGACTGCTGATTTTCTTCCACATGTAGGATCATTAGAGGTTTAGAAGTTAGGCTAATATCTTAATAATGAACATAAACCTTTGGCTCATATTCAACCAAACAAATTTACAGTTTGAATAGCCTACACACAAACAACAAATTTACAGTTTGAATAGCCTACATACAAACAACAAATTTAAAGTTTGAATAGCCTACACACAAACAACAAATTTACAAGTTTGGCCAACATAGAAAAATTTAAAAAATTTTTACTACTGGTCCCATGATCTGCATGCATGTGGTAAATGTTAATAATGTTAAAACACTCCAGAGAGTTTCTCTTGTCATGTTCGAGCGGCATGCGCGCTCGGCTGGCGCCCAGAGGGTCACATGTTTGAATCTTCGTGAAGGCAGGGAATTATTTTTACCGAGGGCATGGCTGTACCTGAGTCCACCCACTAGTTAGAAAAACCCAGGGTGCCGAGTAGAGCGTGGTCCCTCATAGCCGTGGCCTGTGAACGCTGTGTCACTTGCTAATATGTTCTTGTCATAGCGGAGCCTGCAAACAATTTCTGTATAGAAGAAAAGCATGTAATAGATAGTATAAGAAAAGCTTGTAGTGACAACCCACCTCCACCCACGAACTTCTGTTAGGGAATATTACAGGCAAAGGGTGGCACTGTACACCGAGGTTAATCTCCGTCAAATCTTGCGTGGTGTGGGACACAAAACTGTGTGCGGTCAGCTGGTCTGTTTGTTGCTTAGACTAATAGTTTTTTTTTTATCCCTTCTATTTTTTTTTTATTGCTCTTTTAAACCTTAAAGAGTAAAAAAAAAATTTAAAAAAACAAAAAAAAAAACTTTTTATTTTTGTTTTGTTATTTCAAGTTTTAAATTTGTATACCTATTTCATTCGATTCCCAGTACGAAGCATTGCTACTTATTATAGTTGGTATACTTTATTTTTGTTGTTGAAGTTAGGAAAATATAAAGCTTATGTTTCTGGAGTTGACTGAATTCTGAGTCCCAGCATGTCACAACTTACAATGAAGAAAACCTTACACTACTTACAGACAATATAGATGTTTATTTTTTTTAAAAAAAAATCTAAAACACCCTTAACTTCTATTACAAAAATATTTTTATTTTAGCCAATACTCTAATCCTTAAACATTTTCTTTGAGCGCAATTAAATTACCGGTAACATTCAAAACTCTAAAAAAATTGTTTATAAAAAAACAGACTAGACATTAACCAGTGAGGAGATAATATAGGGCGCAATAATCTTCTGTATAAGAGTAGTTTGTGTAATGTATAAAGTAATTGGATCGTGTTTTTAATCTATCTTAAAATAAAAATCCTATTTATAAAGGCAAGTTTCCTGTGGGAGGTGTCTTTTAAGTTGCTTGGAACTTTTTGCCAACTTGACAACAAAGAAGATGGCCCTGTATCCACTAAAAAGGGCAATCGGCAATGAAGTATTACTACGTCATGGAATTGCAGGATAGGATACGCCAGGATTGGACTTGTTAAAGTCAGCCAAGCCGAACTGAAAAACAAAGATTATCCAGTAAACAGTGTAAGGAGTTACAGTAATAGCACCCATGGTATTTAGCCACCCCCACCCACGTTATTCAAGTATTCCATTCCTAACAGGAGTTTAGCCTCAGGCAACATCCGGTTAACGTATAGAAGATAGGAGAGTGGGAAGGGGGGATCATTCATCGAAAGCTCAGGTATACTGATCACTACTTCCTGAATGTGAAGACAATCTTACTATCTAAATAGCTAATACAGAAAACTATTGTTAACTTTTCCCCCAATTTTTATGAGGCCCGATAGTCTAATATCCTTTGACACAAGGTGCCACTTTATATAATAAAAGGTTATTTTTAAAAAGCCCACTAATGTTATTACGAATGTTTTTTTTTTAAATTTAAAACTAAAAACATATATTTTATCGCGTCTTGATGTTAAACATAGATACGGCATGTCTGCTTTCCACTATTAATTTAAATAACTAGTGTAATACGATTGGTGCAATACGATTGGTGTATAAAGTCATGTGATAATAATTGGCTCTACGGATTCTGTATATAAAGCTACCGTTGTTAGTTTATATAGTGTAGGGACTACGTAGCAGCATTGCCATTTAAAATGTTCATTTTAAAAGAGACGTTTTTGTGATTATCGTTTTGTGATAATCAATTTAAAAAAGGCTTTAAAACGTACGAGTGAGATTTTGACTTCCATATTATAATTTTTAAAACGTTTTTCACATCTTATTGCACTAGTGTTTTCTCCTCATTTGGTATTTCTGAACACCCCGCTTTCAATACTTTCATTCTTTACTTTTTATAACGATAGATCCGCTAAAAGTGATGTATAATCTGGATGTTTTTGTATCTTCTTTTATCTGAATTTGTTGCAATGCTGCCGTTAAACTTGCCATTAGACAATTACTAACTGGTGACGATTTTTTGAATTGTAGGAAACAGAAAATTATTTAGTCTTCCTTTCTTAAATGAAAAAAAAATATTTCAATTTTGTTTTTTTAAACATATTGTGTTAAGAAAAAAAAGAGAGAGAGTCAAATTGGATTCAATGAAAAAACTGATAGAGCATGAATCGAGGAAAGGATTCCTGAAAGAATGAAGGACTAAACACAAACCATAAATAAGCGTAGGGCTCAATAATCTTTCGTAACAGATAAGATAAGATTATACGAAATTATCTTCACTGGTTTGTCTGACGTTATTTAACCTGATAATTTTTGATCAGCTGGTTTAATTTAAAGCTCACATTGGGTTTTATGACATTTTAAACTTATCCCGCGTAATACAACATTGTCCTGTCTTTAATAAATGTTTGTTTTTTATAGATATATTCTATATAAGTATTTTACGTTAACGCGTGACTGTGAGTGTCATTGTTGTAATGTAAGCATCTACGATCTCATTTCAATGCATTGCAGCTACGTGTTTTAGATTACAGTGTGATTTTACTGTTTGTTTACCGAAGTAAACAATTAAAACTCATTTTGTTGATTTTATCATAAAACCTTTATAGTAATTTTTTTTCCTCCACATCTAGAGACCATTGACTTTGAAGTTAGATAACTCTGTCTACAAGAGGAACAACAATGAAATTCACAACACCCGCAGTCGTGTTAGTGTTTTTCCCCCTGATGTTCATTCTGTTGCCAGGAAATATGGCTGCGTTTTCAGGTAAGTCTACAAATACTTGTAATTGTCAATATTTCTCCGTTGGTTGGGGTGACCCAGGGTGAGGTTACATTTTTTTAAGGCTACGAATAGTGCGTCGTGGAAAAGTACAGAAATACTTCTGTAAGTGACGTCTGTTTTAAAGTGCTGTGTCGTTTCGATAAATGTATTCTGCAAAAGGGGGAAGTGGGCTCAGAGCATCTATGACGTCATCCACATCAAGATTTAAATCCAGCGCCCCTGCCACGATTCCTATAATAATAAATTCAATAATTTGAGACACCCTGGCTGCAGCCTATATTTGACCGGCTGAGTTTCGTCTCTTTAAAATACATTTTACTAAATGGGTAAATATAATAAAAGTAAATGCGACTTTGTCCGGCTAAGATAAGAATCTTATCTTCTAAAATCGTAATACAAAAATGAACGGTGATAAAAAACGCAAGTAAAAATAACTAATATCAATATGCAACAGTCATTATTTGAATTGATTGAGGCCAAACCACGAGCTTCTGTGGAACATGACCTGGTTCAGTTTGACACTTATGCACTATAATAATACAGTTGGGGGTACACACGAAAATATTGTAATTTAACAAAATATATTGACATCAAATCACACAATCAGAATTTAGCTATTTATAATATCACCCGACTGCCCACCTCAACTGCCCTTTCGGTGTATTTTCCCGTGACCAGAATCAAGAGATTTAATTGGTCAGGATATTCCGCTTAAATGTCATCATCTCATGCTTTTGTATACATCAGTGGCCTCCAAACTTTTTGCGTGGCGGGCCATATTGCATGAAGTAAAGATATGCGAGGGCCGGATTAAGATAATAAACAAAAGCGACAGACATTGAAATGTTTATATTACAAGATGTTGATGTAAGGATGATACTGAGATCTTGACTGCAGTCAATAGGTTATATATAGGTAAGGCGCAATGCTACTGGTTTTGATATGTGTGATATCCCGCATAATGGTTTCTTGATAAACTGCAATAGAGTTTAGACTGTATAAAAACAATGAGAAAAATCTGTTTGTTGCCTGTTGCGACATTCAGCATGAGTTTATTACTCAACGTGTTCCACACAAAAGGTGAAGAGAAAAAATAATAGCTGCAGAGTCTTGAAAGCGTCTTTGAAATTCATCAGCCAGTAAAACGATATTTGTAACACAACTCTGCCTTTGCTCATTGAAAATTATTTCTGGAAAACTTGTCATGATTTCCTGAAGTGGGGCGAAATATGTGGTTATATGCTGCAATGAGACAGTTGCTTTTGAAAATGTTGCAGTTTGCTCGCAAAAGGCCTTGATGTTTCAATATAATTGGCTTAACACTGCAATGAGGGCTTGTATTAATCAGGTTTATATGTCTTGTCACATCAACTAAAATGGGCAAACTCTGCCAACCTAGCAGAAATACATAATTATGGAATTGGTTATTTCTTATTTTTCATGAATCGCCCAAATTCCTTTTCAATTGCGTAGGAGCTCTTGAGTCCTGTTCCACGACTGAGCCCTCTTACGTCATTGTGATACACAGCATCTCTTTTGATGTCGAGAAAAAAAGTTGAACTGGATGTGAAACAGGGCTTTAAAGAGTGAATAGGGTATAAAGCTTTATTAATGGCTCAATGACATAATCACATCAAATATGTTTAGCTCCAAGAACTTGTTTGGTCTGTACGACTCTGAAGATCAGGTGATTGGTCAACAATAGAACATTATCGATTTTTGCAATCCTTTAAAAAGTCAATACAAAAAAATTTCGACTTCTCTTATAAATATAATGTTGTTAAAGAAATAACACGCCTGTCAACTAATTATTTCAGGTAAGGCGGCGGGCTAGTTAAAATTTAATCGTGGGTCGATTTTGGGCCGCTGGCCTGACTTTGGACACCACTTTCTATATATGCAATACGGATCTCTTGACTGATGTCACGACAGTTATACCCATAAAACAATGTCATAAACATTGTACATTAAATGTTTGTAACTGAAACGACTCCACAAAGAGAAACACATTTTCTTATTTCTTACCATATAAACTTAATTAAAGATTTAGTTTTTTTCTATTCATTTGTTCATTATTCCTTTTGCAGAAGATACAAATTAGAACACAAAGCAACGCCCCCGCCATTAGTTTTAAAGTATATTTTCTAAATTTATACACACACATGTATTTATTTATTTAAACCAAATCCATTTTTTGAAAGTTCATTTTTAAAGGATAAACGATTATGTATAAGATAATTTTAATTGGCATACCGAGAGAGTCGTGATTAAAGAAGGTGAGATGTTTGTGATGGAAGTTGAAGATTAATAAAATGTCCTAAAGTAAAACGTCATGCCTTACTTAAAACAGATTGTGGTGGCGAATTGTTGGCACAGAAGGGTACCATCAGGTCTCCTAACTATCCTGGCAATTACCCCGATGATGCCACGTGTAACTGGACGATCAAAGCTGCAGTGAATAAAATTATTGATCTAAGGTATGTCAACAGTATGCGGACAGTCTATCTTATCTTATATGTTACAGACGCTCCTTCTGTACAGAAGATTATTGCGTCCTACGTATTTCTATGGTTTGTGTTTAGTCCTGTATTCTTACTAGAATTTAAATGATGATAAAGTGTTGGCTTTCCTGGTTTCTTCAGGCAACCCATTCAACGCCCGAATACCGGACGGAAAGAAAGAAAACTTGTATGTGTTTGTTCTTGCATATGGAATAAGAAAGGTGTTTTTATCTTTATGTCTATCTGAGGGTTGTATTAAGTTATCTTTGTGTTGTATTTCTAAATTAGAACTAATAGCCTTATGTATAATTACTAATTTACTCTTGGTTCTTCTATCCTCTAGTGTTTCAAGGTTTAATGATTTAACTAATGGTGTTACTCTTGTCAGTTTTGAATATTCTCCAGTAATGAATCTGGCAGCTCTTTTTTGGATTTGTTCTAACTTATCAATATTTTCTTTGGTGGATGGGTCCCATACAGAAGATGCATATTCTAGTAATGGTCTCACCAGGGTGATGTAGCATTTTAGTTTTATATGTTTGATACATTTGTAAAAGTTTCTTTTTATAAAGCCTAAGGTTTTGTTTGATTTTTTAACAACTTCATTGACATGGGGTCTAACATTCTTCTCAATTATTTTATTTAACGTCCGGTCCCCCATGAGTGTCAATTTTCAAAATGTTTTTTCACACAAACTATCCCTGAAGTGTACTCAACAATTTCCTAAATTTTATTTGTGATCGGATGAATGGTTTAGTGAGCTATAAAGGACAAACATACACTAATTTTTATTTATATATTGATTTTTTTGTTTGTTATGATGAAGAGATTGAAGCTGAAATATATATATATATATTTAAAACTTTCGTCATTTTTGGCCGGTGATACCCTAGTTTTGTTATAATTTATAGTATTTTATCATGACTTAATGTTAAAATTTTTTTCAATTTGAAGCATGCGTCACAAGTAAATAGGCTAGATCATGATCATTGAATGTTATGTTTGAAATACTTAAAATATGTGAATAATGTTAGATCACAGGGAATTGGTCTGAGAGTTCTTTAACGTTTGATTTTGACGTTTTTCTTTTTATTCGAGAATAAACAAACTTTACTAAATAAGCGGGTCTGGCAAAACACCAAGCTAACGGAGAAAACCAAACTGTGCGTCTATCGAGCCTGTATCATCAGTACACTACTTACTATATGGGAGCGAGACATGGACCACTTATACATCACAAGAGCGTAAGCTTAACAGCTTCCATTTGAGATGCTTGCGCAGCATCCGTGGTATTAATTAGCTAGAAAAAATGCCTAATAGTGAGGTCCTAACGCGTGCCAATACCCAAAGAATGTTCTCAATTCTTAGTGAAAGACGCCTGAGGTGGCTAGGACATGTCAAAAGAATGAGCCCCGGCCGCATCCCGAAGGACCTCCTATATGGTGAACTTACTTCAGGAAAGAGGAAAACCGGTCGCCCACGCTTGCGATTTAAAGATGTCTGTCAAAGGGACATGAAAGCAGCCAAAATACATACATGTGACTGGGAGTGTAAGGCAGAAGACCGATCTACGTGGCGCACGGTTGTCAAAGAGGGCGTCATAGTAGCCGAGGAGGGAAGAATGGAGGAGGCTGCAGACAGAAGAGCTAGGAGAAAGGCCAAAACATTTGGAAGCACAGAACTCGTGTGTAAAAACTGTGGCAAAGCCTATCACTCAAGGATAGGACTGCACAGCCACTCGAGAAAATGCAACCCAACCCAACGGTGATGTACCATCGTCTCGCGAGACGGAAGGATGCCTGAACCTTGATTTGTAGCTGTTAATATTTAGCTCGAAGTCCCTCACCTTAATGAAATCCAATCTTACAATTTTAATTTCTGTCTAATAAAATTTTTCAGATTTTCACAACTTGATTTGGATGGTTACGCAAGCGCGTGTCAAGACATAGTGGAAGTTTATGATGGGGAAAACAGCCAAAGCGCGCCAATCTCGAGGTTGTGTAAAATGTTAACTGCGGCAGAACTCTTGAACCTGATCATTAGATCCACCGGGAATAAGATGTACATAAGGTTTACATCAGATTATAATAACAGAAGACAGGGTTTCTTAGCCACATATATGACCTATGGTAAGTTATATGATTTGCCCCCTAAGCCTAAGCCTTATCTTTAAATTACCAGGAATAAAGGACAATATGTCCCCCGCCCTTTTTTTTTGGGGGGGGGGGGAAGGGAGGGGATACAAATTGTGTTTAAAATAATGTTTAATTTTATAGGTCTAGCTGCATGTAGCAATTTAAAAAATATAAGAAATAAAACGCACCTGTAGCAAGATTAAGATTATTCCAAAACCACCGAAAACTAATAAAATATTCATAGGAAAACATATATTCTATGACTCAGCAACCATTGAAACAAGCAACGAACGTCAATAATTGTTTAGTCAAGTTCTGAACAAATATATGTTTCTTTTTTATATGAAATTAGTTTTTCAGATATATTAAAAATAAAAAATAAACATAGTATTAGGATTTCAAAGGTAAAACAAATTTGATTTATTTTAATTTCTTATTTAAAACAATGGAACCTCCTTACCAAGTATTTAAACAATAATTAGTCCCGTTTAGAAATGATGGCTGAATTTGAAATAAATGAAATCCAAACATTAAATAAAATTATGGACGTTTGAAAAAAGATATGGTGCAGTAATTTTTTTCAGGCCTTTTTTTTCAGCGGTGCGCTGCTTTCTAAAATTAGTAGCCTTATTTGGTAACATGTTTTGCAAGTTTGATGTCTTTCCCCATTACCCTAACAGACTTAGATCTAAATGAAAAAAAATCATGAAGATAATTTGTGTGTGCACAAAAATTCAATATGTGCGTGTTAGAGACAGCAATGAGAGATATATAAAGATATAAGCTGAAAGCAGAAAAATGGAAGTAAATTGCATATAAATAGACTATGAATCACTTTGAGACTAAGTAGAAAATCTTCAACAAAAATAAAATAATTATTTATTAACTTCAAGATATTGTATATAATACATAAATAAATAGATTGTCAATTTATTATTTTTTTTCTGTTGCAGAATGTCCTCCATTCAAGTATGGCCGAGATCTTTGTAATCTGACTTGCGCTTGTGTTGTCAACAACACCCTGAGTTGCAATAACGTTAATGGTAGTTGTTTGTGTAAACAAGGTTGGTCTGGTCCCACCTGCTCGGTAGATATCGACGAGTGCTCGGACCCAGTTACTGAGAGATGTCCGAGTTACCACAACTGTATAAATACACCAGGCGGCTTTTCGTGTCAGTGCAGGGACGGGTTAATAAAAAATGTCACCACCGGTGACTGCCAAGGTGGGATAGAGTTAAAATAAATCCTTCTATTTCTATCAAAAACAAAATTAACACTCAACTTCAGAGTATTTTATAACACATTTATTTTCTCATTGAATGATCCATCTATTTCATGGAATTTAAATTTTAAACAACTTCATACCTGTTTTTATCAAAATTTATGTACTTTAACATATGCAACATAACCCAAAAAATTAAACTTCTATAAATGTTTGCTATAAAAACACACCCTGAGCTAACTTTTGTCAATGTCCCACTCCTATTCGAATCCCATTCATGATGGGATCAAGCCCTCCAGCCCTCCATTTGAATTCATTTTCTCAGTCCAATCTTGTTTCTCAGTGAGACCTCATTTGTCAATAGGATCTTGTGTTATCCTGTTCATATTGGGATCCTGTTTGGTTTTAAGTTTGATCCTGTCCGCCATTAAGATAATGAAGGTTATGTTTACCATTTTTAGCTATGATCCATCTATCTATACATGTAGAATTCACACACATACTTGTGTCCCATTTTTTTGTTGCCAGCCTTCAGCCGCAAGTATGAATGAATAAAGCTTGGGTCATAATAAGAGAACATTAAATTGGAGCCGTACCAGAAACTAGTAATAGATGATGATTCTTATTGACAATCATTTTCAAATACAAAATAAATAAAACAAAATGCAATTATTTGTTCCATTATTAAGGTTACTATAAAAATCAATTAGTTAAAAAATGGACCCAAAAATTTGTTTGATTATTGATTAAAATTGTGTTTCATATGAAAGAGAGCTCAACTTGCTCAATATCTATCAATCCATGCAGCAATATGGGTGAAAAAGCACCTTCCCAATTCTTTATCTATAAATCTAGAAAACATCTTATCATCTCTATAAATCTAATATATGATTAATTTGTATAGATGCCAAACAGAAAACTTAAAAACAAGATCAAATGGCGTCCTTATTGTTGTATAAAGCATCTGTCTCCCAAAATCTCCATGAGTTTTATTTAATGTTTTGTGTCTTATGTCAAGAAGTAATATATTATAATACAATCAATATAACGATATTGATGTAAAAAAGGAGTCCTTTAGTATAATAATTCTAACAAGTGTTTGTGAATGATGACTTAAATAGCCTGTGAACTCAATTTTCTTTATTTGTTCTATTCAGTTAACTCAAATTTTACATGTGGCAACAACTTGTGTTCACACTTGTGTGTTAAGCTACCCCCTAAAAACACAGCCCAGTGCTATTGTCCAGATGACACTGTATTAGCCATGAACAACTCCTGCTCAGGTTTGTATAAATTGACCTTGTATTGGTCTTACAGAGCATTAAAAAGTAGCTACATATCATCCATTACTAAAAACTTAACACATTCCAGAACACCACAATATAACATGTTTTTTTATACAATTGTAAAATACTTATTGGGTTTTCAAGCTATCTTCTACGCTTGACTGCAATAACTCTTAGAAAACCTGGCCAGGTTACATTTTTTGGGGATTGTTTTAAGTTAAAGCCTAAACAAGATAAGCTAAGAAGATAGATATGATTACAAGGATGAAAACTTGAGAGAATAGAATGTTTGCTGACCTAAGTTTTTGTGGCATTTCCTCAGCAGATTTCTTCAGTACTTGGAGAGACTATTTTTGTTTGGAGAGATTTTATTAGATGAAATTACGTCTAGTCAAACTTTGTCAAATTCTTTTCTTGAAATATATAAATTATGAGTTTTATTGTTTCATATACAGTGGGTAATTACTATCTTATGCTGTGTCTACATATTAATGAGTTATGTTTTTAAAAAGTATGGCTCACATTTCAATCAATACTGATGCATTTTAAGAACTCAAGGGAAGTAACAGCTATGTCAACATTTTTGTAGTTTTGAGATATTTAAGTTTAAAGTTCAAAATTATACAGATTTCTTATAAATTAACTAAATAGATTTGAATTTGTAATTGGGTCAGAGCATTCTATTTTTGATCTTCTATCAGATAAAGGGTATAACAAAAAAATTTCAAAAATGTCATATAGTGGTTACTTCCCTTGATGTCTTCATTTAAAACCATTTAAAAACATCCCACTGACCCTTGATCTTTTATTAACTGTTGTTTCCCCCCATATATCTAAATTTCAGCTTGCCCTTTTCCAAAGTATGGTAAGAATTGCACAAAATCTTGCAGTTGCTCTAGTGCTCAGAATGGACGCTGCAACACTCGAACTGGGGAGTGTATTTGTAACACTGGCTGGACATCTGCTGACTGCTCAAGAGATGTCAATGAATGCTCAGACACTTTATTGTCCAGGATATGCACGAATGCTGGCCTCAGTTGTGTCAACACTCAGGGAAGTTATCTGTGTAACTGCTCCAGAGGCTTTGAACCTGCTGCTAATAAAACATGTGCGCCTATAGGTGTGTAAAATATTTTTATTCTTGTTAACAATACATGGTCTTTCCTTGATAAATGGATTTCTTTCAACCTAGCTTGAATGGTGTCTCATCACTTTATAGTGATTTCATGACAACTTGTATTTGGTGAACCTAAAAATTATAAGGCATTTTCAATTGTTCACCACACTGGAAAATAACAGTAGCCACATATCTCAGTAACAAATTGAATATAAATATAGAATCCAATGATATTGTTACCATGTGTTGAAACTTATAACTGACAGAGTTATTCTACTTAGGTTATTGGGTGTTAACTATAGGCAAGCATACGCATATATTGAGGTCAAGGACTTTTGTCTTATTTTATTGTTATTCAAAATTTTATTTATTTGTTAGCCAGCACCAAATCACTGAATGTGTCTTCAAAAAAAAAAAATGTAGTCGTATTATATTGTGTGATGTTGGCAGTGAAGGGGTTATACTGAATTAATAAGTTAGGAAATGAACCCTTAATTGATGAATCAGCCTAATTGGGTTAAGCAGGGTAGTAAAAACCCCTTTTCAGACCATGATGGCCAGTAGGGGGCAAATGAATTGTTTTTTCAGTCATGGCTTACGAGCAAGGGATTGTGTGGCTAGTACAATGCACAGCTGCCTTTACTTTCCCCAACTGACATCAAAGCTGGGCAAACTCGGGGACCTTTGCCAGCATCAAGACTTGAACCCATGACTCTCTATAGTCTTGATACGACAGCCTAGCACGGTACTGCTAGACAACTGCGCCCTCAAAATCGGGGTGCAACTATATTTTTTAAAATTCATCATTCATTTATTCTTATTTCCTATAAGAAATAACTTTTATTCTGTGAATTAATCTTCAAAAACTGTTTTCAAAGCTTTTCACATCTGTGCACCAATGTCTATTATTTTCATGACACTGAGTTCTGATAGTAAAAACAATTTGCATGTATTGGAATGACAATGCAGAATTATTAATTTTTTTTTTACTTTTCTTGTGGCTAAAGTCTGGTGTATCCCATACCACACTCTGAGATGCAATGCTGTAGATAATTAAGAATTTATTTTTCTTGTATTAATTTAGATTGAAGAAAAAAACAAAGAATAATATGAAAGAATAAATAAGAAAAATGTTGTATTTGACTGAAGCTATGAATCACAACACATCCTATACTCATCTTTAAGGATTACATTTTAAATATTCATTGGAGAACTCATAACGCTGCATTATTATATCTTATTTAAATTTTTAAAAACTAATTAACTTTAAAATTGTAAAAACTGCTGTGGAATACCCTATTGTGTAAATGTTTTAACTTTTAAATTTCTACTTTCAGATTGCAATTACAAAATAAATCAAAATTCAGGGACCATACAGTTACCTTATTATCCAGACACGTATTGGAACAACGCTAAATGTTCATGGACGATATCAGTGGCTACACCTCGTAAAATTTCTCTCCAGTAATACATTTAAATTTTTTCACCAAAATATTAAATTAACTTGACTATTTTGTAAGCATCATTCCGTTCCTTCATTTAAAAATGAAATTTAAAAAACCATATTAACTGAGTCTTAGAATTGCTTCCAAATCATTATTTTTTGTTTCAAACTTTCATTTTATAACCTAATTACAATTGATTTAAGTTTGAGATACTCTCTGCCTGGTCTGGTAGCAGTAATCCAAATGAGTTAAACCAAGGACAATCAAACATTTTACATGGATGGCCATATTCCAGGAAGTAATGATATTTGGGTCACCAGATAAGGATAATTTAAAAAATGACATAGGTTAAAAAAAAAGTTTTTGAAAAATTTTAATACAAAGGGTCAAAATGAGATCTTGACTGCAGTATATAGGCAAGATCAGACTCATTGCCACTAGTTTGATACATATGGTATCACGTAGGTGAGAGTCACTTAGTCTCATCCTCACCCAGTTCTTGTTAAAATTAACAGTAAGAACGTCTGCTCACACAAGTATGTCAAGCCAGACAAGCTGAGCATTTTCTTAGCAAATGTACGATTCTCTTGGAGTCTGTCTTTATCTAGCTGAAGGTAAAAGTCAATGAGAGAAAGCTGCTGTTGTCTGCTGTCACTTTACAACTCAAAATGTTCCAGTTGTTGATGCCCTGGAGTATCATCGGGTGAACAGAGAAAGGTGTATACAAAAAACAAACAAAAAAAAGACTTCCTTTTCAATAGTTGTCAACTCCTTAATTGTGGAGGAGACAGGGTTAACTCTTTGACTTTTATAATTTTACTTTGCCTCACTTTGGTTTCCCTGCAAGTATTGATGCAGATAAGTTTACTAATTACAAAGTATGTGGAGAAGGTAGATCTAATATATTTGTAGAGCTCAAGGGAAGAAACGGTTGTGTCACATTCTTGTCGTTTTCAGATATTCAAGTTTTAAAGTTCAAAATTATACAGATCTTATAAATTAACTTAATAGATTTGAATTGCTACTTGGGTCGGATACATACTTTTTTTTTTTACATAAAACCTGATTCAGAACATTCTATTATTTTATCCTCCATCAGGTACAGGGGATAACTGAAAAGTTTAAAAAATGTCAAGTAGCTGTTTTTCCCTTGAGGTCTTCATTTTCAGCTTAGGTTTTACAAACAACTTCCGTCAAGGGCAACATTGAACATTATATTACAATACCAGTTCATTTCTAGTACAAAGAGTAAAAAGAATTTAAACAAATGATTCCTATTTTTTTCATGATGATGACTAATGGTCTATAAATTTTTTTATTAGGTTTTGTAAAATATCTTCATCAAACTGTGAATAGTTATTCGTATGTTTTCTAAATTTTTTCCCCTTAAGTTTATTGATTATTATAAATGTTATAATTATCCACAGGCCTTCCAGCCTTCCATCTGATTATCGTGAGTACCGATGGAATCGATGGAATTTTACTGATAACTATTATGATTACATCGAAGTTTATGATGGTGAAAATTCTACTGCCCAAATGCTTGGAAAGTTCTTTTACCAGAATCCACCAAATGCTACAATTAGATCTACAGGACAAAACCTGCATGTTGTCTTCAGATCAGATTACTCTTATCAAAGTGGATCATTTATGGGAAACTTTAATGGTTATGGTAGGAATTTGTTTTCAATCATGAATTTAATTTAAAGGAATATATTTTCTTATTATGTTTGGTAAGAAAAATTTGCACATTGTCTCAAAAGGGTTGAAAACAGGTATTTAAAATCCATGATGAAAATAGGTCAATTTATGTAAATTTCAGAGGTTATTACAATACTGAGCAGTTCTAGCCAATCATCATAAGTTTCTATTTCCTGTTCTTGTCATTCACAAGAAAGAAAAAATCGTTTTTTTATAATGTATCACTTTTATTATTCAAAATGTTTATCCTAATAAAGATTATACCAGCCAAAAATATAGAGTGGCTGTCAATGGTTCTCAACAAATCATTCAGAGCCCCGGTTACCCTGGTTACAGCAACAACACTTTTTGCTACTGGTTGATTACCAGGACTTTTGGAGACACATTCTCCCTCAGGTAAATTAGCATTCTCACATGGGAAAAAAATATAAGTACATGAATTTGATCTAAGTATTTGCATATTATAGACTGTTACATATGTATCTTATAATATGTGTTATGAAGTTTGGGAAATCCTATAATAGTATATATAATATAATAGTTAATGCTTTATCTTTGGTACAAGACACATTGCCATAAAATCATAGAGTAAAAATGTAAAAGTGGTATTGATCATAATCAGTTTTGTGAAAATGATAGGAGGTAATTTTTCAGCATCACGCTAACACCACAATCAGTACACACAAGACTTAAGGATTTAATTTACAAATAAAATGTAAGACCTTTAGCTGTTATACATACGGTGTAAACACTTATAATAATAATAATAATAATAATAAAATGATAATTTATATAGCGCTGTATCCCAGCAAGGAGCCAGGCTCACAGCGCTTTACATGGAAACAACAATACATATATAAATAAAAAGAAACATTCATAGCATATTAACTACATAAATGACAATACGATATAATCAATACATCAGCTACGTTAATCAATTACAGAAATGTGGTTTTATTATTTTTGAAAATAAATTTTAAAAAGATGTGTCTTAAGTGCAGTCTTAAATGACTTAGCAGTTGAAATGATGTGAAATTTTGAAATTATACCAAAAGTGCAATAATGAAAGGTTGTCTCTCATGTTAACTATGAATTATACTAAATTCAGGAATAAACAGAGCTTTGTGAGTTTATATTAAATGTTAATTATAATGATAACGGTAAATATTAGATGTATGTTTTTTTTTTTTTTTTTTTTT
>MUZC01003706.1:367844-383551 GCA_002072015.1 Radix auricularia
ACTAAAGTTTGCTTGGGATGAAAGCCGGGTTTAGTAGTGCTGTTATTCCCCTTTGACCAGTGTGAATAGCTTGAAGTTGGCTCATAGAGACAACTCTTCCATGATGCTATTACATTTTTTTTGGGGTACATTTGAACAGAGTGAGCAGCCTAGATCTTGACCCAAATGGCAAATCCTTTCTTGCGGTCTATGATGGCAGCCACGCTGGGTACCCACTGATACTGAAAGCCTATGGGACATCAATACCACCATTGATCAGATCTAAGGGGGCGGCAATGTTCATTGTGTTTCAGTCTGAAGGGTCAGTGGCTGGGAAGGGCTTTAATGGAACTATTCATTCACAGAGTAAGTGAGACTTATCAAGTATAAAAATTGTTTTTTTAATGTTAACTTGAATAATGGATATAAATTTAACAGATTACTTTTGTATGGCCAGGAATTATTCAGTTTGAAACATATTTTGAAGATCCTGAAACAGGGATTAAAGCAAAAGTTTTGGGCTGATATCATCTTAGTAGAAAGTATTTGTTGAAGGATTTTAATAATGTTTACCAATCCAATTACTTACATATTCTAAACACATTATTGATGTCAATCTTCATAGATAATTTAAAATTACTAAAGTATTAGACTTAAAAGGTTACAGGCAATACTGCACTGACATAAAAAAAAACCTCATTACTCTGTTAAATTTATAAAGTTCTGAAAATTTTTAAATAACACTTCTATTTGTTGTTACTTATTGACTCATGCCTTCCCATTATCTAAACAATATAACACTTTTAGTTGTTGTTACTTATTGACTCATGCCTTCCCATTAACTAAACAATATAACACTTTTAGTTGTTGTTACTTATTGACTCATGCCTTCCCATTAACTAAACAATATACCACTTTTAGTTGTTGTTACTTATTGACTCATGCCTTCCCATTATCTAAACAATTTAACACTTTTAGTTGTTGTTACTTATTGACTCATGCCTTCCCATTAACTAAACAATTTAAACTTTTAGTTGTTGTTACTTATTGACTCATGCCTTCCCATTATCTAAACAATATAACACTTTTAGTTGTTGTTACTTATTGACTCATGCCTTGCCATTAACTAAACAATATAACACTTCTAGTTGTTGTTACTTATAGACTCATGCCTTCCCATTAACTAAACAATATAACACTTCTAGTTGTTGTTACTTATAGACTCATGCCTTCCCATTAACTAAACAATATAACACTTTTAGTTGTTGTTACTTATTGACTCATGCCTTCCCATTATCCAAACAATGGTATCAAATATTTCCACAGATTGTCCTGATTACACGTACGGCACAGATGAATGCACTAATCCATGTTCCTGTGTTAAAAGTAACTCAATATATTGCCAGAGTGTCAATGGATCCTGCATCTGTTTGCCAGGATGGCAATCCAGTGATTGTTCCGTTGATATCAATGAATGTCTCGATCCCTCCAGTTGTTCAGCCACAGAGAAATGCATCAACACGCCAGGGAGTTTTTACTGTGTGCCAGGTATACTTTTAAAGTCAAGAAATATTTATCATTAGCACCAATGAGTTTGATCAAAGACACACCATCAAAAACATTCATAACATAACACATAATATTTAATAATATTACTTTTTTGAAATTATTGTTGATGGAAAAAAAGAATCTATTGAAATAACAGGAAATAAATTTCATAATTCCACCCACACAAGAAGTTTTGATTACACAATTGCACACAAGATTTTGACATTTTTACACAATATCATTATTGTTATAGCTCATAAAGCAGGCAGTATGTGTTTACACTCCGTTGCTTATACAATACTCCCATAAAATATGTTTTTAAAATAAATTCTTGAGTTTATCATTTTAGGAAGCTCTACAATGTCGTGGCATATTTATTAAATTCTGCTGTCCCATACAAAAATTTTGTTTTAAAAAAAAGGGATAAAACACAAGTGTAGTAAAGTCAACACTCATTAGTTTGACAAAGCATTTTAGTTTTTTTTGTTCTCTCTCAGACTGTAATGTAGACTTGTCTGGGAATGGACAGATTCAAACTAAAAACTACCCAAACATTCCTCTCTACAATGCCAAATGTAACTTCACCATTACTGGGAGTCCTGGTACGGTTGTGACACTGATGTGAGTAACATTTGATATTCATTACCATGGCAACTAAATTGTGTGGTTAAAAAAAATTTAAACTGTATTTCTATATTTAAAATTAACTACAGTCGGACCTTGCTAAGTCAAACTCAAAGGGACCACAAAAAAAAAATTGACTTACAGAGTTTTCACGCTAAGGAAAATGGTGTAATAGGCGCAGATTTATCAGGGACAATGTTGAAATAGCCATACTGGCGAGAAGCATTAACTGGAAGGAGAGGCAGTGTCTGATGTTTCATATGAAAGGAAGCCAACTTAGCTGTGTTGATATACCGGCATCGCTAAGAAAGCCCCTCCCCCCACTTAACTCCCTCCACAGTGGGATGGTGGCAGTGAGATTTTTCCTTTTACCCAAACGCCTTTAAAAACTTTACTAACAGAGGTTGTAAGCCAAAAATCTTTGAGTTCAGGAGATCTAAAATACATTAGTCTTATGGAATTTGGCTGGGACCTAACTATTAATTTAATATAGGGAGGTTTTCGACTTATGGGGGTTGGACTTAATGAGGTCCGACTGTATTTTAATTGTTAAAATTTCATTCCTGGTTTTCAATGTTCTCAGGGTCTCAATGGCAGATTTTGATTTGTGGGAGAGTGTCAACTGCTATGTTGATTCTCTTAAAGTATATGACGGGCAGGTTACTCCTGATAAACTAATTGGTAGTTATTGTGGGAACAGACTGCCGAATGTTATAAGAACCACTGACAGAACTATGCAGCTTAATTTGCTGACGTATTATTTTCAATACTATTCAAGAAAAGGATTTCGAGGTCAATATTACACACATTGTAAGTGTCTTCTTCCTCTTTTTATTTATGTCAGTGATCTTATTGATTTACTTCTTTATCAAATATGTTTTAGATCTTAAACTTTGAAGCTGCTAACTACAATAATATTATCTGTTATTCGTAGCCTTAAAGTTAGCTTCAGGATCTTCAAAATGTTAAAATTATTATAAGTTGCACAGAAAGAGTGTGAGCAGTCATAAAGATTCCAGATGATAACAATGCTCCTTTTATATAGAAGATTATTGCGTCAGGTCTGTTCGCTAGTGATGCAGCGTTCTCATGGTTATGTGTGTTCCACGCACTACCCAGCTGCTTTTATTTCGTTAACAAGTGTTAGGCACCCATTCAGAGCTGGGTGGACTCAGGGAAGTACTAGGTTCAGGAAAAAAAATCCTTGCCTTCACATGGATTCGAACTCGTTACAATCGGTATGCCAGTCGAGCATGCATGCCACTCAACCACCATGCCTCTTAACTTATTTTTAAACATCAGGGAAGACCAACTCTCAATGTACAAAGAATAGCTGCAGTAAGACCAAGGAAACATGTCCCAATCACCACAGGATCAAACCTGAATTCAGCAAAGTCCTGACGTCTTAAAAAAACATTTAACCATCTCTTTTTTTATTTGTTGATAATGGTAAATAATTTGTTTTTATATCATTCACTACAGCTTGCCAAGCTTTCAAATTTGGAATCACCTGCCAGTTCTCGTGTATTTGTGACCAAACAAAAACTGAGTCATGTGACAACATCTACGGCACCTGTTTCTGTAAGAAAGGCTGGATGGGGGATGACTGCTCTGTTGATGTGAACGAGTGCCGGTTTACTAGATGTGCTTCCAATGAAGTTTGTCAGAACCTCCCTGGCACGTTCAGCTGCAGCTGTAAAAATGGTTTTGCCAAGGATGCCAGTGGACAGTGTGTCAGTAAGTCAAAGTGTTGTCCTGTATAATACAGTTGTATTTTTTAGTTTAACCAACTGATAAAACTTGATAGCAATATATGCCCAGGTAAAAAATGCAAAAAAGTTTTAACCCTATCCTAAATTAAAAATTTATCATTTGCAAAATAATAACAACATAAGTAAGACTTTGTGTAAAACATTTCCTGACTCAAAATATTTCTTACAGTTTGTAATGGAAACAGACTGCAATGGTTTTCAGTTTTTATTGATACTTGCCTCTAAATCTCAACAAAATATTGCTATTAAAATAAAAACTTTAAAAAAAAATTACTTTCATTCATGTAGGAATGCATTTAGTGAGCGAATATTATATTCTTTAATTGCACAAAACCCCAACTTAAAGAGACATTCTCTTCATCATTTTTATACAATGAAAAAACTCTCCATAATTTCTCTATTTGTACATTTAAAATTTTCATTGTACTCATTGAGATAGTTTCCTAAGCTTGACTCAATGTATGTCTGCATTTTCTTGTAAAAATTCAATTAAACACGGTTGGAGTAAGTCTGAAAAAAAAGAAACACCAAAAAAAAACCAAAAAAAAACAAACAAATATGCTAGCAGGAGATTTTCTTTTGTAAGCAAACAAAACACAAGAAGCTGAAAGATCAGACATCAATCAGAAATTATTGCATAAAGTAATAAACCTATTTATATAAGTTTGTAATTTGAATCTCTGATTGATATTTCTTTGGATTATACATCGTACAGTATTTGGTAACATTTCCAGTTTCTAACTTATTTTCCCATTTTGTTTGTTTGCCAAAGCTGATGATGGTGATATAAAACTTTTTGTCCATGTTGGTCCAGGATTCTCACCACGTTCTGATTTTCAAAATTCTCTAAATAATTAATAAAAGTCTGTACATGTTTCTTCAATCCCCCTTCATGATTTCATTCTCTCAAGGGCTTGGGTAGACATGATTCTATAATTCAGGATTTTGGTAATCTCTCCAGGTTTAGTTGCTCTTTTTCTACCTGGCCCACAGGATTCTTGCTGTTTGTGTCATCTCTCCAGGTTTAGCTGCTCTTTTTCTACCTGGCCCACAGGATTCTCGCTGTTTGTGTCATCTCTCTATCTACCTGACCCAATGGAAGTCTCAACCTCATTTCAGCATTTCTTTTTTTAAACCTATGATTTATGAGTTGCCTGTTTGTCCTACAGATGTAAGAACCAGCTGTACCAGTAAGATAAAGCTGGTGTGCTCACATTCTTGCTACTACGACAGCGTCACTGGGAAAGACACTTGTAGCTGTCCTGATGGCCTTGAGTTGGGGACTACAGAGAAAACAAAATATGTTTGTGTCAGTAAGTCAAGCTTAAATGATACACACCTAGCCAACTGTATTGTTTTTTGTTTTTTTTTTAAATTTTAATTATAATTACGCTTTTCAAATTATTTTGCTCTCAAAGTGTTTTTTTTAAACTTGAACAAAATATTATTTTAAATTTCTAATCTAATCAGCAGTTCCTTAATGGCTTAACACAACAGAAGTTGGCAATACAATTTAATGACATTTTGACTCTTGTGCTTGATTTTTTTTTTTTTTACTTTAATAGAAAATATTTGCTAAGAATACATGACAATCTTCTATTTTCCAATATCTGGGGACTGCCCAGAACTAAACCTGTTACCATTTAGAGAATGCAATTGATATGAATTCTTGGAGAACAATATTTAGAAAACAGAAACCTAAAAATTTAAGTCTTTTGCAAAGTTTCTCAATGAATATTATACAATCAAAATACATTGATAACCTAGGTATGGGCCACCCATTGAAATGAATGCAGAAATAGGCTCCGGGGAATAAAAATAAAAGTGGATGTCACTAGCTTTTTCACAAGATAAATATTTAAAGCTTTTCAACATTATTTTCATCAGTTTAGATAGTAGTGAAGAAGCGGGGTTAAAACATGTATGATGACCTTGAATTGCACTAATAGTGTTGAATTTCATGTGTAAAAATCATATGGCTATCTTTTCAATCTTCCAACAAAATTTCAGTTCCTTACTACCCCTACGGTCAATCTGTGGGTGACATGAACTTGACAACACTCAGTGTCAAGGTCGGGAACTCATACAGGAATTCCAATCCCATAGTTTTCACTTCACCAACTCCCTTTGGGTCAAGTTTGAAAACAGAAGCTTATGTAAGTACAAGACATTTCTTATGTTTTATGTAGACAAATATATTTTCATGCAGACAAATGTAAAAGTTATATGAGGGTATTGTGCATACAACATGTTGTGAATAACTCATGCTAGGCTCATTGTAACTTGAAGAAAACATAATCTTGCTGTTTATTGTTTCATTAACGGATCCTAATTTTTCAGGTTTTTAGTAATGGCCTGATTGGCTTTGATAAAATTGAGGTCAGCGAAGAACCTAACCTACAAGATGCTACTGCCAACAAAATTGAACTGATAGCAGCGTTTTGGGCCAAAACGGACTCCACAAAAGGTCAGACCTTCTACCACCTGTATGAAAAATGTGAGCCTTCAGATTTCAATGAGGGGAGCCCAGCAACTAACTCACCATCTAAAACTCAAGTGCTGGAGAGGGCAGCTAATGATGTGAAAGAATTTGCTGGCGTCTACGACATTGACATCAGTCGGGTCCTCATTGTGACATGGGTGGACTTGCAGCCTCCTGAGTTGGTCAGTAGTTAGAATCATTAATACTTGCAACCTTCTGAGTTGGTCAGTAGTTAGAATCATTAATATTTGTTTTAAACTCTTTTTTTTATACTAAAATGAGGCCAATCAGTTTTATGTTCATGATTCAGATGACAAATATGCACAAAAGGTTTTGGTTTTAAACTCAGTGTATTTTTGGTCTTGTCCCTTGGGTGAGCGTTTGCCTCCTTTATTTTATATGTATTGAAAAACTAAGATTCCTATTGACCCTAACTATGACATTAACAGACAGACACAAAGGGAAATACTTTCCAAGCTGTCTACATCAGTGGCTATCCTCAAGCCAGAAGTACAGATGAAAACTTCTCAGGTGAGCAAAATCTAATTTCTTTTAGCTGCTCAAATTCATTTCAATTTTATAATAATATTAAATGAATATTTAGGTACAATAATGTTGAAATGTCTTTCATAGTTTCAACTATGCTATTTGTTTTTTCGTCTCTTAACTTCTTAACAAGTTTTATTTTATTCTAAAAGATAATTTTTAAAAAATGAAAACCAATCTAATTTTGTACTCATTAGGGGTCTTATAGTTCTTATAAATGTTCATGTTTGTAGATAACATGCAATTATTGCCACATCCGACCTTTGACCAACTTTAATAATTTTGGCTTTGTTGTTCAAATTGAGAATGATTGTGTTGGAAGAAACCCTAATGAAATGAACCTCCTGAATTAGTGTTACCTTAATGTGAAACAGATGTATTAATAATGCATGACAAAAGATATGGAAATGTTTTGTAAAATATTTAAATTTTTATTATCATATTTAACATTTTGTGTGTGTTTGTATAGATGTAGAGACCGCCTATGTGCGGTTTATCTACCAGAAAGGACAAATGCAGTGGCCTTATAAAATAGGGAGAAAAATTGAAATAGGCACGACTCTCTCTGCTGTGCCGTTAACAGACAAATCTTTTGACATAAAGGAAGGTAATTCTTAAAACAGATTTGGGTTTTTAAAAAAAAAGTAATTTAAAAACTGCTCTTAATATTTTCTCAGATTTCTGTGTCATTTAATGTATTATCTACCTTGTTGAACTCCTCAAAGTATTGTGGTTTGATTTTTATTTGCTTTGTTGCACAGATAGCAAACATGTAACCAGCAATGAGTTAAATTCTTTATTCTGTTTAATTATCATGCATAGGAAATATACAGAATGGCCAATGTTTGTAGTCCAACTATGGAATGATTTATAATTCCCGCATTTTCCGCAGCTGATAAGTATTTCAAATGTCAGGTGTGTTTTTTTAGCTTCTGAGAGATAGAAATACTTTTTTATAATTCATTTCTTTTGGTGTCCCATAACCACGTGGTCGTAGGGGGTTCTAACATTTCCATTAGAACTTCCTTAGGGTTTGGTAGACCTTGGCGGCGCCCATCTCCTCTCCAGGTCAGCTGAGGACTTTTTAGCAATAGTCATTAATCACGTTTTTATTGTGACTTTTACGTGGGCTTGATCCCATGCCCCTCAGCTTGGGAGGCGAGCACACTATTGACTTTGCTTTCCAGTTGCCATAATTCATTAGGGAAGGATATCATTCTTTTTCAGTATGTTAGAGATTTTGTTGGGAAAAGTCAAAGATTATTTCTTTCAGTGTTAGCACAAAATATCTTATATAGGACATTTCTGAACTGAGAGTTAGCACTCTTTTAGCAATAGAAACTGATTTAGTCAATAAATTTGAATCTATTTACTTTTTGTTTTTTGGTTGAATTTTGCAGGACAGCTTCCTCAAAGTTAAATGTAGACATTTTAGAGTTCTGTATAGTAATAAGGAGGGGACTAAACCCTAAAATGAGATCCCTATCGCATAATGTTATCTGTGCAGCAAATCAAAATAGAGTAGTATCCCTTTAGGCTTTGTCCAAATAATAAATAAAATTGTAACTATTAGTGAATTTAATCAATTAAACTATTGTTATCATGATTATTATTTTTTTTAAAAGATAAAAAAAAATTTCCTCTTATTTTTGTGTGTAGTGAAGTGATTTATGGGCCCTAAAGGTAAACCAGGTGTAATTAGAAAATTTCATTATGTCTTCACCCAGCAAATTACTTGGAATCATTCATGACTGAGGTTTCACGAAACACAACTGCGGTTCAGAAGTGCCAAAAACACGTCTGCAAGAACTCCCGTCTCATCAACAACTTTGCGTACAGGTCTGAGATACAACAACTGTACAACTGCCCCTGCACCATCGGTCAGCTTGGGTTACAATGGATGTTTTTTGAAAACCGAGGGCAGGACATTTACTGCTACGCTATCAGTGCTGTGGCCAAGAGGAGGTTACTCTCATCAAATCCAAGGAATAAGGTTTAAATATTTTTTTTAAAGTTACCTCCTTTTTAAAAGAAATAATGTTGATGCACACTCACTCATTCAAGCATAAACTTCATTTTTAAATAATTTTAAAAAATAGCTTTGAAAGAAGAAGTTATCTTCATATTTCAATTACAAAAGTTGTCATTAGTTCTTGTCTAACTGCCAGCTTTGCTGTTACAAGTGGAAGCAACCACCTGCCGGCAGTTCTTGGGAAACTTGGGCCGACTCTATAGCTGTGTCTTCATTCATACACAATACGGCAGACGCTGGCCATGTACTGGTCGGAGATCAAAGTTGGTTCAGAGGAGTGCCAGAAAATCTCAATGCCCATCAGTGGTGCTGTAAAGATGCCCAAGACTCAAAGATGTGCAGCCGCTTCAACGCCATCTACCCAGATTTTGACTGCTCCTATACTGTCACATTTGTTCCCGGTGAGGAAAAATTTAAGTCTTTATGATTATGTTTTTGGCCAATGTTTAAAATCTTGACATAAAACAAGTGTGAATAATTTTCAATTTTATTTGAGTCTTCTTCATTTTAATCACGCAGTTTTATTTTATTTTTACACACTTCCATAAATATTAATCACCAGTTGTTTTCTGTTTTTAAAGCTGCATATTTCTTCTCAACAGTAGAATAAATATAAACTTTTGCAATAGTTTAAAGATTTAAGCTCTAGACAAGTGTTTTTGAAAATAATGAACCCAGCTTATACTAGAAAATGTTTAGACAGGATCTTTAAGAGGAATTTTCTGCTGTTAACAAACTTTGTCATCATTAACATTCTCAACCAATTTTGAATATTAACTTTTGAAAAATCAAAAGAATTTGAGCGTAAACCTTAGTTATTAAAATATTTGCCTAATAGTCTTTACTATTACCACAATAATATAATAATGTAATGGGATTTATATTTATAATAAATATTGCAATTAAAATAAAAATTCCCAAAATGGAAGTGGTAGAGAATACATTCAAGGTTTGTGAAAGAAATGTTAAGATTTAAATGTATTGAAGCTTTCAAGAGATGTAAATTTTGAATGTGTTCATTTTTTAGTTTTTAAAACAAATTTAAATATCTGCTTAATTTCAGCTTATCTGCTTGGGGATCCCCATATTGTTACATTTGACAATAAAACATACACCATGAATGGGGTAGGAGAGTATATTCTGATGGAGATCCTGTCTGTTAACTTTATTCTCCAGGTAAGAGTTTGGCTTATCTGTATCACAACCCTAGGAAATCATTTACTTTTTTTCTTCTACAGAAATAATCTGCTCTTCTATATAAAATAAATACTTGTTTATTATTTTTAACCAGGACATGGTGTTTTGAATTTCAAGTATTACTATGGATTAATTATAAAAGTTTTTTTTAAAAAAAATGTTGCTTTATTTTCACTCAGAATCATTGTATTGCTCAGTTTTTAGAGTAGCAATTTCCATGGAGAGACTTAAATTTTACCTTTGAAAAAATGTCAAATATTAGTTAGCATAAAATTAATTATTTTCATCACCCATTATGTTTATGTCAACAATTTTGTCAGGCCCGAACAACCCAGGTCAAGTCAAGCACTGGGGTATTGACCAATGCCACAGTTTTCACAGCGTTTGCTGCAAAGGAAGGGGATTATGCTAGTTTTCAGGTGGAACTCTCCTTTGATAAAAAATGTGAGAGACTTGTGCATCCAAAGCCTTTTGACATTTAAAAAATTGTAAAAATGTTTGTAAAAATTTTCTTGAAAATTTTTTTTTTTTTAAATCAAAAATCCAATCAATTAGATTTTATTTGACAAAGGTTCAATTTATTATGTTAATGAATTAGGAGATTTTACCTTTTCAATGAAATAGATAAATCTAATTTTAATAATTTATTTTCCATTGCTGATGTAATAAACCTTAAAAAATAAACAATGAAAACACTGATACATTTTTTTTCAATAGCCATGGTGATTTTGGTGGATGGATTTAATTACACAGCAGACTTCTATAACAGCCCAACATTCAGACTGTCAAAAGAATATATTGACATCTCCCGTGACAATCGCTTTAATAAAACCAAAGTGGCAGCTCTGTTTCCTAGTAGTAAGATCCTGATTTATAAAAATAATAAAAAGATATTTATGTTTAGAATAATATAATAGTTTTACTTATATATATATTTAACCATTTAGGGGTATTAATTTTTAATTTGTGGATCTATATTAACTTAATTTGATCAATTATATAGCATAAACTGTCAATAAAATTTTTTTTTTTTTAAATGATAAAATTTCCTAATTATTTGAGAGCTGTAACTTAACAAATCTATAATAAAGACATAGTAAATTATTTCATGATTAGAAACTATTCATGGTTCAGCTTAGTCCTTCCTATTTCTAACTAGTTGTTACTTCCTGTCTATCTCCAGATGTCATTGTTGAAGTGAATGTTGGAGTAGATTGTTTAGAGCTGAACCTGGAGGTAGATAAAGACCTGAGGAACAAAACAAGAGGCTTACTCGGAAACTTCAATGGAAGATCAGATGATGAATTTTTACTTCCCAATGGAACCGTCCTGCCAGCTAACATGACAGAGGAGCAAATTTACAGAAACTTTGTGCCGCATTGTAAGCTTTGAAAATTATTTTAGTGTGATTCTTGGATTCTTTGATTTAATTTGATTCTTTGATTTAATTTGATTCTTTGATTTAATTTGATTCTTTGATTTCATTTATTTGGTTCAAGTTATTTTTTTTATTTTTGAAACTAGGTTAATTTATGATAATCTCTACTGCTCCCCTTCAGCTTACCAAAAGGATTGTGGCTATATAGAGTAGGATATTATAAAATGATTGTGGCAATATAGAGTATGATATTATAAAATGATTGTGGCTATATAGAGTAGGATATTATAAAATGATTGTAGCAATATAGAGTAGGAAATTCCTAAAATGATGGGGGCAATCACGTGATTTCTTTGTTAATCACAAAATAAACATTTAAACAGATGAAACATTTTAATATTGAGTGGCACCTACCTCACCTTGTATGGCAAATTTATTTTTAAAATTTAATTTGTTCGCAAGTACACATTTCTACTGTTACACCAGGCATTGAATTAGCTGAGTGCCTTTGATTTTTTTAAAATATGAAAATCTAAAACATTTAGCTAGACAAGAACTAATGTACATATTGATCAAAGAGTGATTTCTGATCAAGCTGTAAAAGACATTGTTTGCATTTTGAAAATTTAAAACAGTTTCACCTACAGGCCTGTCATTTTACATTTAGAAACGATATGTACTTTTTGAGTAGCATATTTAGAGCTTACCGTTAGAGCTGACTGTTAGAGCTGACCGTTAGAGCTGACCATTAGAGCTGACTGTTAGAGCTGACCGTTAGAGCTGACCATTAAAGCTGACTGTTAGAGCTGACTGTTAGAGCTGACCGTTAGAGCTGACCATTAGAGCTCACCTGAAGAATTCATCTGCCTGTGATGTGGGTCATTTCATTCCATTTGATTTATTTCTACATTATACTGTCTGTTACGCTCCACAGATCAAGTGACAACAGCATCGTCTGTCTTCATCTACGCCAGTGGAATGAATGCAGCTAACTTCACCAAACCTGGCTTCACACCAGTCTTCAGGAGCTCACTAAATCCCAGCGCAGCTCTGTTGGCGACTGCTACAGCCTTCTGCGGTGGCCAAGAGCTGTGCATCTATGATTATTTAGTGACAGGAGACACAAGGTTTGCACAGAACACCAAAACAACGCAGGCACTTCAAATCTCTTCCCGGAAGACACTTGGTAAAGATTTTTTAAAATACTGCATGCAGTGTGCAGTTTTATATTTTAAAAATCTATTTTCATTTGAGCATTTCATAAAAAAATTCAAATGATAATACAAGTTTATTTTATTATTAATAGAATACTCAGATATGAAGACAAGAGACTTTTGATATAACCTGTTTAAGATGGATTAACAGTCTCTCATGACCAGAAAATAACATCCCCAATGAGACAAGGAAATAAATTACCATTCTATCTTTACCAGAAAATAACATCCCCAATGTGACGATGGTTCAGAACAGCAGCAAATTTGTCAACCAGCGCTGGTTTGTTCAGGAAGGTGTGGTCAACACGCTCAGGTTTACAGCCACAGATAAAGATGGAGACCTGCTGACCTATATGCTGGACGGAAGCCCTACTGGTGCATCCATCAACCAGAGTGGCTACCTTAAATACACCCCAAACAGCTTGCAGCCAGTCAGTATTGGGTGGGTCAAATTTTCTATGTTAACACTTTATGTGTATGTGCCCAGCCATCCCTCATCAAACTCCACCCACAAATGTCCTGTTAATTAGTGAGGTAAATAAAATCAGATCACAGTGCCGCTGTCTTGAAGATGGAATCACATTTTTGCTGCATGATTAGGCATTTGTAAAATTGGTGCTTCAACAAAATCAAATTTAACCTAAATTTGACTACGTTTTATAACTAAAAGACTACATATATATTTCTTCTACTCCCCCCCCCCCCAAAAAAAAAAATAAATAAAAAAAATAAATAAATACCAATATCTTCCCCATTATAAATCAATATGATGTTAACATGATCAATTTAAAAAGGAAAAAGTGGACATTTGTTGCAATCGTAAATGAATTTTAAAACTTAACTGACTAAACAAATTTAGTAGATATGTAGAATTTATAGAATAATTAAATGAATTTACTAGATTAGTAAAATTTATGGCAACAAAAATTATCACAGTTGTTTTACAGATCTCATAAAATACTTTTAGAATCATTTATTATTAAATAATTTGTTTTAAAATTTATGTTTGTTAAATATTGTAAATGACAAAATGAAAGAGTTGTTGGAGCACCATTTGACAGAATCACTGACATCAACTTCTTGTAATTACATCATTTGACAGAATCACTGATATTAACTTATTGTTAACACATCATTTGACAGAATCACTGATATTAACTTCACAGAGTGCGAGTCAATGACACCAAACGTGGCTACTCACCAATCCTGTACATCCCTATCATAATCTGTGCCAGATGTAGTGGTCATGGTACGTGTGACCTGAACAACACAAGAAGTATCGAGTATTTTGATGGACTGGTCCAAGTCTTGAGATGTGCTTGCCTCCCCGCATACATAGGTGAGACAGACATGAGTTTATGTGCTACCAAAAGTGAGACAGACATGAGTTTATGTGCTACCAAAAGTAAGACAGACAGACATGAGTTTATATGCTACCAAAAGAGAGACAGACATGAGTTTATGTGCTACCTAAATATATTTCCGCCACATATTCATTCAATATAATTTATTATTTCCCCAGTACTAAAACACATAAACTCTCTTGCGTTGTGGTTTTAAAAAAATTCAGATGCCATTTTCTAATGTGCGTAATAACCTTTGAAATGTTTCCCGAATATTTTTTTTGGATAATTTGATGATTATCATTAAAATTAAATTTATGTAAATGGATAAGTTAATAAATTTATTTGTATAATATGCTTGTTTCTAGTATAGGAGCTCTATCATTGTTTTACTTTTTTAGGTGATACCTGTGCCAGTGAGAAAAATGCCTGCAAGTCCAAACCTTGTTCCCAGGGACAGAACTGTACTGACCTGACAGCTGCCCAGCAGGGAAACAGTTCTGTTGGTCATGTGTGTGGACCATGTCCAGCTGGGTTTGAGGATATCAATAAAAGGTGTATAGGTGAGTTTGACAATGTTAAACAAATAATGTAAGGTTTATGGGTGAGTTTGACAATGTTAAACAAATAATGTAAGGTTTATGGGTGAGTTTAACAATGTTAAACAAATAATTTAAGATGGATAAGTGAGTTTAATAATGATATCATTCAGTTTTAGTCCAACATCTGCAGCATAGTGATCATGGAAGCATATATTTTTGTTCGTGGCGAAAACAGTTTTAAAACTAAATAATTATTTTGTTATTATTTTTTTTCTTCATATAAGAGGTGTTGAAGAACATCCTTAAGTACCTGCCACTATTCAAACACTAGCTGTTGATTTACGCATAGTAATATTGATAACTTTCTTCTTGCCTGCCACCATTCAAAGATTACCTGCAACACTAGCTATTAACCGACAGCTGCAGCTATTAATGGTCATTGATGAAACAGAACGTTCTAGCTCAGGTTGAACTAATTATTTGTGTACATAAATTAAATATCAATAACCAAAATAAAAATTTGCAATAAATGAAATTTTTTTAAAAATACGTCCCAACCATTTTATTTGAAAATGGATTGGGCTAGTTAATGAAAGTAATAACACAAATTGTGCAAATGGACTTGTAAGAAAAGAAGCTTCTACCAAACTGTCAGGGTATGAGAATCACTGTCATGAATGGTTCTGAGTTGTTGATGAGTTGGCAATGAGTTTTGTGAGTTGTTGTGAGATTGTTTGAACGGTGTTCAGAGACTGACTGGTGAAAGGTCAGACAATGACCGGAGAGTGCGCACAAGGGTATATATAGTGTGGGTCTGTGTAGTGTGTAGGAGAGGAAAGAGAGACGAGCGTGAGACGTGAGGAGAAACATACGAGAGACTTGTAACGTCTGGGTGTTATCGAGATTTGCTCGAACACTAGAGCCTGTATGCCTGTGCCGTGAGATCTCGAACGCTGTAAAGACTTGTATCCTGTAAGCCTGTATACTGTGATGTCTCGATGGCTGTAGGAAGGATTTTACGTGCATTTATAGTTCAATAAAGAACATCTT
>MUZC01003706.1:397181-410645 GCA_002072015.1 Radix auricularia
GACCCTGGTAATTACAGACCTGTATCACTTACTAGTATCACATGTAAATTACTGGAACACATAATATATAGCAGAATAGTTAACCACCTTGACAAATATAATGCCCTATGCCCACACCAACATGGCTTTAGAAAGAACAGATCATGTGAAACACAATTGATAGGCCTAATAGATGATCTATCAAAAGGCTTAGATAATAATGATCAAATAGATACAATATTACTAGACTTCTCAAAAGCATTCGACAAAGTTCACCACCTTAGTTTACTCAAAAAACTTAAATACTTTGGAATCTCAGGTCCCTTACATCACTGGATCCAAGATTTCCTATTGGGTAGGGAGCAAACTGTAATAATTAATGGTTCTAAATCTACACCAATAAAGGTTAACTCAGGAGTTCCACAAGGAACTGTCCTAGGTCCCTTACTATTTTTAATTTATATAAATGACTTACCCAACAATATCTCAACAGGAACTAAAGTTAGGTTATTTGCTGATGATTGTATAATCTATAGAACAATCAAGTCAGAACAAGATAGCAAAATTTTACAAAAAGACTTAGATGAATTAATAAAATGGGAAGCTAACTGGAGTATGTCCTTCCACCCAGAAAAATGTCAACTGCTAAGAGTAACAAAGAAAAAGAAACAAATAAATTCAAAATATTTCATTCATGGAAAAGAACTAACCCAAACTAAAGATGCGAAATACTTAGGAGTCATAATAAATGAGAAACTATCTTGGAATCCCCATGTCAATGAAGTTATTAAAAAATCAAACAAAACCTTAGGCTTTATAAAAAGAAACTTTTACAAATGTAACAAAGATATAAAACTAAAATGCTACCTAACCCTGGTGAGACCTATACTAGAATATGCAGATCGGTTCAGCGCACCACTACCAGATCGATTCAGCGCACCACTACCAGATCGGTTCAGTGCACCACTACCTCACAGTTGGCAAAAGAAAAATCTTTGTCCGTGCCATTGTTCTCTCTCATTTTTATTATCATAACTCTCTTCTTTCAGGTTTAACTAAACATTTTTATTATCATAACTCTCTTCTTTCAGGTTAAACTAAACATTTTTATTATCATAACTCTCTTCTTTCAGGTTAAACTAAACATTTTTTTTTATCTGCAAGGCTAGTTCTATGACGAAAAAAAACTCGACAATATCACTCCAATACTTCATTCACTTCAAGCACGCATTTATTGAAAACTGTCTGTTCTCTGCCACAACTTCTTTTTTTCTCAATATCATGCCCTTCCCTCCTTGCCGAACTTCTCTCTGCGCATTCACCAACTAGTCAACTACGCTCTTCGGCTGAAACACTATGCATCTTCTGCATGGGACCCATCCACCAAAGAAAATATTGATAAGTTAGAACAAATCCAAAAAAGAGCTGCCAGATTCATTACTGGAGAATATTCAAAACTGACAAGAGTAACACCGTTAGTTAAATCATTAAACCTTGAAACACTAGAGGATAGAAGAACCAAGAGTAAATTAGTAATTATACATAAGGCAATTAATTCTAATTTAGAAATACAACACAAAGATAACCTAATACAACCCTCAAATAGGCATAAAGTTAAAAACACCTTCCTTATTCCATATGCAAGAACAAACACATACAAGTTTTCTTTCTTTCCGTCCGGTATTCGGGCGTGGAATGGGTTGCCTGAAGAAACCAGGAAAGCCTCCACTTTATCATCTTTTAAAACTCTAGTAAGAATACAGGACTAAACACAAACCATAGAAATACGTAGGACGCAATAATCTTCTGTACAGAAGGAGCGTCTGTAACATATAAGATAAGATAAGATAGATCTTTAAACTTGGCTAATAAGTTGGCATTGATGTAGATAATATACATCTATTGTCATAGTTTAGAATGTTCTAGCTTTTTTAAATCCATTATATTAACTCGTGGTGTCTGCTTGATTCTTTGCTGCAAAAATTAGGATAGATTTTTAAGCCTCTTCCCCGTCAAGCTAAAATTTTGCAGGAAGACTCGTGGCGATTATAAAAATGATGTATTGAATATTAAAATTTCAGATCAATCAAATTTACCATAATTAAATTAAGGAATTTTTAGTTTATCTTGATGTAACATTTACATTTTTGTGCGTGTCTGTCGTACTGTCTGTCGTACGGTGCGTTTTATGTTGAACAACCTTTTTAATATTTTTCCTGTCACATGTTGTAGTGCATATAATACATAACAAACTTTTATAATATTTTGCTGATCTGTAAATGTTTATGCTAGTCTGTCATGCAATGTGTATTATAATAATTATATTGAACATAATCAATACTTTTAGTTATGTCTCAAATATATGTACTAATATTATTTTAAAAAATGTTTTTATGGTGGGGGGGGGGGATTGTTATTATCTCTGGATTTATTTGATTGCAAACGAATTTAAATAAAGTTCCGACAAATCAAATTGGTGTGAGAGTAGAAGGGATAGTCAAACATATTATTATTTTTAATGTATGAACAATTTAATTTTGTTGGTTGAAAATATCTTTTAATATTATGCAGTAGAGTCATTACTCAGTAGCTTGAGAAGTACTGAGGGAATAATTCGGGATCAATGTGGGCGTCAACTATTTGGAACAAATTGTTTTCCCTCCGCTATTTGCTGAGGATCCACTATTAATGTTTTGATCATTCCATTCCTAAATTTGTTGGTTTGAGAGTTTGCTGTGGGAATGATGTAAACTTTGCAAGGGTGTGTGGGATTTTAAATTTTTTAAAAATGAAGTCATCTAATTTTGGTTAGGACCTTGATAATGTGGGGAAGAAGTGCAATGAAGGAAGGTAGGAAAAATGTTATTAAATTAAGTATGGGTTAGTCTGGAAAAGCAACAAGAAATAAATTAATGATTTTTTTTTATGCATGCGTCTTTTTTAAAAGGAAAATATTTTAATTTTCAATCAATATAAACAAAAATCATGTTGCGCTGGTGTGAAAAGAATCAACAACTGTAAAGTTTGTTTTCCTTAAGAGACATTTCTAAATGAAATTGTTATACCGCTGTCTATAATTTATTATTCTTTAAAAGAAAAATAATAAATACCAATAAAGTACAGAGTGAAATACAGAAAGCTTGGAACAGTGCCGACCGAGGCCTGCAAAGATTTTTTCCCGCCATAAGTAATGCAAGCCTCTCATTATAAATAAATACTTCCGCCTGGTTTGGACTGCCCCCACCCCCACCCGACGTCTGCCACTGAATGCTCTACAAGCAGACCTTGAGCCTATTCCTGGTTTAAGTCAACATTTAAGATGTTTATTCAAGATCGCTTTGTTAGCCCAGCTAATAAAAAAAAATCAACGATTATTTATGACTTCAATAGATCAAGTAAGTTACTTGGCACGGCAACGATCCTTGAGGTGGCGTGCCAAGAGTGGGGATGCCACAGTCGGTACTTGTTTAGGGGTGGCAGATTCATCGTCCTTAATTAACTTCTAATAAATGAAAATTTTAAAAGACAGTGAAGCTTTTTATCAAAAGAAATAAAAACCAAGTAAGAAATTTTTAAAAAATCGATGAAAGATATAAAAGAGCTATTCTAAAGTATGTGAACGCTTCTAATGCCAAAACTTCAAACTCCATATTGGAAATATATTCTTCTTCTAAAACTAATGCTACATGAGAACGTGTCATTAATGTTCTGATATCTATAACTGATTCAAGTTTTTCAGCCGCTCGTCTTGTAAACGCTAAAATCGCTGTATCTGTTAAATTGCAACAACAACCAATAAAATTTAAACAACATACATGGACTTGATTGATATAAATAAATAGCGGTACGTATAAATGAAAATTTGTGATAGCTACAAGTGCCGTGAGATTGAGAGAGTCAAACAATTACTTCCCCAAATTAGAAACGGTCCTTGCACCAAAATAGAGATGATGCGAGTAAAACGAGAATGATTTTAACGTAGGTAAACAAATGGAAAATTTTTTTTTGCGTACGTCAATGGGTTAATGTCCCAAAGCATCAGTATTATTTTTTTATTTTGTGTTTTGCTTAATAGTTGTAGCATAAACAAAATCGCTTATCTAAGGGAAATAATAAAAACTGGGATAAAATCAATACAAAAGTAAACACTCATGAATCAAGTGCCCAGCATTACCAACATATTTTGCTAATGGAAGGAATCAGAAATCTGATAAAAAAGACAAGACTATTTAAAATAAGAACAACAATACGTTGTAAAAGAAAACAAATTGGCGATAAGTTCTTGTTACGAAAGCTAAAAAGTCGTATGTTCGTACAACCCCTTTTGCTCTTGCTTTTTGCGTTTCTGAAATGATTTTAAATAAGTTTGAAGCTGATGGTCTTAACATATAAGACCGCAGAGGCCCAACGTCTGTAAATTTCTTTATGGCTGGAAAGTATACAAGAGTTTCAGGAAGACTTAAAGTTAAAGACATACATCGCAATGCCAAATCTTGCTCGAACAGTTCATTAAATCTGATTTTATTTTACACACTGCTCCAATCAATAAGAATTCTTTATTTAGTGCACAATACATTGCTACACATTCTTTTCCATGTCCATACCATTGGAAAGGTATAATTGCTGCTACAAGCAAGGCATTAAACAGATTCGGGATAAAAGAGTGAAAATGCAATGGAGCCATTTTGAGGTTATTTTTAAAAACTCACTTGCAGACGGAAAGCTTAACAAACGAACAGACGCAGAAACTTTGCTACTCACAATGAAATCTTGTACTTTAAAAAAATACACAGGAACTCGTGCACTTATGAAGTCCATGATGCCCGAATTTATCTTCAAACGTTTAGTACTAAAGATGCTTTGCAGAGGTTACTCACAGAGAAATGTAATATTTAAATGATGCTTGGAAATTTACTAAAATTGTATTTGGAGAGCTTGGCAATATAATCAAACTTTCCTGTAAAAAAATGAGAGAGCAAATTGTTGGTTATCAAAGCGAATATTTATAGCCATGTTGTATAGAAAAACATTTAAGAAGAAAGTTGTATTTTTCTTTTAAGATGAGGCTACTGTAGAAACTCATGTGAAGTTTTGGCAGAACTTGGAAAACAGATATGATTATGGTACACCAGCTAACGCACTGGACTTTGAAACTTTGCTTTCAAATTAGAATATTCAAACTCTACAAATCTCTTGGGTACGAATATAATTAAATAATGAGCTCAAGCTCACTTGATTTATTTAAGGTTATTAAAATCTTTCGACTCGAAGTTACCCTGAGGCTGCAATGTCTATACTTTATAACAACGGTGGTCAAACTGCGACTCTCATGTGTTCATATTACGGCTCGCGAAAATTTATGAAAACAAAAATTTCTTTTGAAATAATCGCTGTGAAATACTTTTAACACTAAAATGCTTGAGAAGTTACTGTCAAAGGGAAAAAAATAAAGTTCTGACAAACTACAAATTATTTTGATACAACTTTTCCCTCTGAAAATTATTGGTTTATCTGTTGACTTCGTTTTATGTGAAACCCGCTCGTCTTCGGCATAATTCAATGCAAATATTGCTGAAGCTTACCATTGGCTTTTAAGCTATTTTAGCTAACGATATTATAATAATAATGTGAGAAATTTTAAAGCGAAGTACTCCAGCGTAGACTTTGTCAAAGACTCTCAGTATCTGATAACAAGGGGACATGGTGGTCGAGAGGTAGCGCTCTCGACTGTCATACCGATGGTCACGAGTTCGAATCCACACGAAGGTGAGGATTTGTTCTCGGGGCCTGAGGAGTCCCCGAGTCACCCTGCTCCGAATGGGTACCTAACTAGACAATAGTTAGGCGGCTGGGGTAATGCGTGGAACCCCAATAGCCGTGGCCTGTGACCGCTGCATCACTTGCCAACAGATCATCTCTCATGGTCTGTGGACGCAATTATCTTCTGCATAGAAAGAGCGTCTGTATATCTAAGATAAGATAAGATAAGGGTATTGGCTGGGCGATTTAAAAATATTTATATATTCATTAAGCTAGTAGTTCTTAAACAAAACGTATACCGACATTCATGAATGGTATACAAAAAGTACGTTTATCAGCCGAAAGAAAGGCCAGATTGTTATTCCGGAGAGTAAAGTTTGAAAAGATGTGTGTTGACTGAAGTTTTAAAGGCCCCAATAGTAGGAATATGACGAATGTGGAATTACAGTTCCATTCTTTAGGAGAACAGCATGAGAAAGACCGGTCGCCAACGTTTTTAAGTGCGGGTCTAACTGTTTCTTATCTTATCTTATATGTTACAGACGCTCCTTCTGTACAGAAGATTATTGCGTCCTACGTATTTCTATGGTTTGTGTTTAGTCTTGTATTCTTACTAGAGTTTTAAAAGATGATAAAGTGTTGGCTTTCCTGGTTTCTTCAGGCAACCCATACCACGTCCGAATACCGGACGGAAAAAAGAAAACTTGTATGTGTTTGTTCTTGCATATGGAATAAGAAAGGTGTTTTTATCTTTATGTCTATTTGAGGGTTGTATCAAGTTATCTTTGTGTTGTATTTCTAAATAAGAATTAATTGCCTTATGTATAATTACTAATTTACTCTTGGTTCTTCTATCCTCTAGTGACTCTAGTGTTTCAACGTTTAATGATTTAACTAATGGTGTTACTCTTGTCAGTTTTGAATATTCTCCAGTAATGAATCTGGCAGCTCTTTTTTGGATTTGTTCTAACTTATCAATATTTTCTTTGGTGGATGGGTCCCATACAGAAGATGCATAGTGTTTCAGCTGAAGAGCGTAGTTGACTAGTGGGTGAATGCGCAGAGAGAAGTTCGGCGAGGTAGGAAGGGCATGGTCTTGAGAAAAAAGAAGTTGTGGCAGAGAACAGACCGTTTTCAATAAATGCGTGCTTGAAGTGAATATTGGAGTGATATTGTCGAGTTTTTTTTCGTCATAGAACTAGCCTTGCAGATAAAAAAAAATCATGTTAAGCCTGGTCCCTATTGGAATTCAGGACGTGTTAGCGCATTTTCGTATTATGTATCAGTACTTATGTTAGATATCAGAATTATGTAGTTATCAGTAATTGTGTTTAGATTTTAGACATATTTTTATGAATTTTCTTGTGTAATGAATATACCTGACATTTTTTTTATTTAAAAGTCATTTCTTTACATTTTAAAAAAAAATATTTTCTCTTTAATCTAACTACAAGTCACCACAAATGATGACGTAAAACTCTCTAAACTTTTACACATATTCTAATGACGTCAACTAAAAAAAAACAACTAATTCTTTTGCACCCTTTCGCACCACTCTTCAATGCCTCCGGAATTATGCATTCGACTTCCGGCAATGGCGGCCGTTCCCTGCGCTAGTGTTACCTCTCGATTCGAAATATTTTTTGGTAGTTTTAACGGGGTTTTTTAACGGATCGAGTAACTGAGTGTTGATGCACAAATGGCAGGTCAGGACATACAAAAAACATATATACCTCATGGGTCTAGGACTTATGGATGCTGAGATCAAGGGTGATGACGGACGGACAAAACGGGTGCAATAGCGCATTCGACTTCTCGAAAATGCGCTAAAAATGTTTAGTTTAACCTGAAAGAAGAGAGTTATGATAATAAAAATGAGAGAGAACAATGGCACGGACAAAGATTTTTCTTTTGCCAACTGTGAGGTAGTGGTGCACTGAACCGATCTGGTAGTGGTGCACTGAACCGATCTGGTAGTGGTGCACTGAAACTATCTGGTAGTGGTGCACTGAATCGATCTGGTAGTGGTGCACTGAACCGATCTGGTAGTGGTACACTGAACCGATCTGGTAGTGGTGCACTTAACCGATCATGTAGTGGTGCACTTAACCGATCATGTAGTGGTGCACTGAACCGATCTGGTAGTGGTGCACTGAAACGAGTGCACTAAGCTGTTTTATTAATTTTTTCTTTGTTGTCACAGTCTCTTAATGGTTTGTGAAGACTGTTCAATATTTTCGGTGCAGTTGCTTCAAAAGTGCGCACCCAAGGCACTTTAAATCCTGCACTGTCTGTATCTACGACAGGAGTATGGTGCATTCATATATATATATAATTATATTAGCATGAAATACAATTTAACAATGAATATTCTTTTCAAAGCTTCAGTTGTTAAGAGTTACAGTTATGTAATATAGTATCAGTCTTGAGATTTAGCACGGCGGAGAATATTGTTTGGTTTGACTGCAAGACTGTTAACTAGGGTAGTTAACGATTAATATAAATTTAATCGTTAACTTTTGAAAAATTTACGATTAATAAATCGTTAATTTCGATTAAAGCCAAACATTTAAATTTATGATGTCATAAGTAACACTTATTTAACGTTCTTGTTGAAAATCAAAATAACACTGGCATGTCTCCTTCATATGTCATCTTTTAACCAACTAAGCAAAAGACAAGTGTGTTAAATTATTTGGTTCAAGGGATGAGGCAAAATTTATCAACATTTTGAACATTCCCGTCAGTCAATAATCATAGGAAAATTATTAATTATCGGCCGCTATTTTATTATTATTTAAAAAAAAAAATTTTTTTGACTTCTAATAATTTGTAAGTGATGGGTATTTTAATCGTTAAAATGTTATTTAATTGTTACAATTTTTAAGATTAATCGAGAAAATTAATCGTTAATTTTCGCAGCCCTACTTTTAACATAACTACTTAACAAAAAAAAAAAAAAAAAAAAAAAACAAAAAAAAATGCGAACAGAAGAGGTAGCTTTAAATAACGTATTCAATGACCCAGTAAAGAGCAAACAAACTGACAAAACAGAACCAGGAAGTGCAAACTTGTTTTTGTAAAAAAAAAAAATAATAACATTTTAAATATTTATAAAATTTGGAAATTGTCTTCCTACGATTTAATTCATCAGTTAATATCAGGTCACGTGGTTACTTAACAAATACTCCACGTGTTCTCACTCTTGTTTGAGTGTCAGTTAAACACACCTGGGCGGTGACGAACTTTACCATTCACCCTTTTATGCAGATTTTCACCAACCTGGGAAGCCAAAGGGCGTCGGTTTAGTTTACTCATCAATACTCCTCATACTCCTCATACTCCACATTTTCACAAATGGAAAACAAACCCCAGCTTGGCATTTAAAAAGAAAACAATATTGAAATTGAAGAAGATTCGTGCCTTCTACGTTCTTATAAAAACGCACATACCAGGCAAGCAATGTTCGCTTTAAGTAGTTTAAGCTGTGTGACCGCTCAAACACCTGACCGATGCCGCGCTGCAGTTTAGATTCACCGCGCAGCAAATTTGGATATCTTTAAGAGGAGTAAAATAATGCAAAAAAAAAAAAATAACATAAATAATAAAAAAGATGATGCGCAACTTTTCACGTAATATTTCTTTTATTTTGCACACGGACCAACGAACCTTAGAGGTTCTCGGTAATCACATGTGATGTTAGAATTATGTAGCATAATGCCCAGCCACCTTCTTATCTTATCTTAGATATACAGACGACCCTTCTATGTAGACGATAATTGCCCCCACAGACCATGAGAGATGATCTGTTGGCAAGTGATGCAGCGGGCACAGGCCACGGCTTTGAGGGTTACACGTATTACCCATCCGCCTAACCATTGTTAGTTAGGTACCCATTCGGAGTGACTCAGAGACTCTTTAGGCCACAGGAAAAAATCCTTGCCTTCGCATGGATTCGAACTCGTGACCATCGGTACGCCACTCGAGCGCGCTTGCCACTCGGTCACCGTGTCACCTTTATCGCTTCAAGCAATGTCAGGCACCCACCGGAGCTGTGCCTCCCTTGGCCATGGTAACAATGCACTGCCCTCAGAGACATTCGACCACCGTGGCATCAAACTCACAACAACCCATATATCCATCTCTTTGTGTTTAAATGACGGTTGTTATTATTGTTATTTCTAGTTCTATTATTATCATTGTTGTTGCTGTTGTTAGGAATTAAAATCTAACGAATTGTGGCTGACTCTAAAACAGTGATCTCAACTGTGGTCCGCAGAGATGTGACTGGTGGTCCGCAGAGATGTGACTGGTGGTCCGCAGAGATGTGACTGGTGGTCCGCAGAGATGTGACTGGTGGTCCGCAGAAATGTGACAGGTGGTCCGCAGAGATGTGACTGGTGGTCTGCAGAGATGTGACTGGTGGTCCGCGAGCAAACCATGTACTTTTTTTAAATTAAGAAAACAAAAAGGTAAAAAATGTTATCATATTTTGAATGTAGTGATTAATTTTAAACACTCAATGGCTGGAGCATAGCGCCAAAAGCAATTATCTTTTTGAGTTTGTTTACAATTAACTATAGCGGAATCACTCGATTCTAGAAGACTCTATCGGTGATTGCTATATTAACATTCAATTTTTTTTTTCAAAACGATAAGTTAATATGCCTTAAATTAAATTTACAATTATTAAAGTAATAATAAAAAGTAATAAATTAATTAAATTTATCGAACACATGGATACATTTCTAAAAGAGAAAACAACCAAACACATGGAGTAGTACAACAATGATTATTCCGCATACTCATCCTATCCTCGTAATCTGCCTGTGAATAAAATGCATTTCCGAAGAGAGAGAGAGAGAGAGAGAGAGAGAGAGAGAGAGAGAGAGAGAGAGAGACAAAAAGACGATTTACCATTTGACGGTATGATAAAGAGTATTTGCGATTGGGGTTTACATAAGTCATAGCAAATTATCAACCCAGACCACAGTGTGTAATATGCTCGCAGATTCTTATCTTATCTGTTACAGACGCTCCTTCTGTACAGAAGATTCTTGCAATGAAATGACGGAACCTTCAAAACTCCGTAGACATCTGATAACTAATCCTCATGTCTGCTCGGAGCAACCATTGGAATACTTTCTGCGCTAAAAACATTCACTTGACAGTCAAACGTCCTGCAACGACAAGCAACTTAAGTCAATAAAAAAACCTTTAAGAGCTATATTTTTAATGGCAGTACAAAGGGAAAGTGTTTAAATGGCTTTTTGAATTACGTGATGCCGTGAGAGGGTTTCTTGGAGGAAAAAAAAATCAAAGCTTCAGATTATTTGATAAAAATGTGTTTTATCTTTGCAAGGAAAGCAAACAAATTATAGTACTCTCAGTGACAAAGTGTCTGCATTTACGAAAAAGCTTGCTCTATGGAAAACATGATGATTCCAGGGGGATTTCCCTTGTTAGATCAATTGTACAAACTCACACACCCCCACACACACTCACACACACACCCACCCACACACACACAAACAAAAAAAACCAAACCCCCNCCCCAAAAAAAAAAAAAAAGAAAGACAGAGAGAAAAGAAGAAGAATATGCTGAAATCAATAAGCAACTGTTGATAAATTTGATTCTGACCATTTTCAATCACTGCAGGATTAATTTAACTTCTACTCTGGTGATTTGAATGTTCAGAATTGTTCATGTGTTTTGTGCATTCATTTAATCTCTATATTGATAAATATGGGAATTAAACCAAGTCATGGGAGTTGTCCAGCAATAGTAATTTGAATATGCTGCATCAGAAGCTGAGCTGTGAGCTTGATGAAATTGTGTAGGGTGAACCCTTTAGTAGTACTAAAAAATATATCAGAAAGCAAATACTTCTAACTTTTTGCACCTTTATAACTTTGTGAATGTGGATTTTATGTATTGGTTACTAACAAAAAAAAAGCATCATTCCCTTCATAAGTTGACGATGAACTAAGACGGAGTCCTTAAAAAAATATTACATCGTTTGGTTCAACTGTGCTCAAATGTGCAACCACATGACTCGCACTTAATGGACTAATATTATAGCAGTCTTACTATACTAACCAGTGGCGTAGCTAGGGGGGGCGGAGGGGGCGGTCCGCCCGGGCGGCACTCATCTAAAGGGCGGCATTTTGGGGCATTAATTTGAAAAATAGAGCCATTTCCGACAACAGCCCTTTTTCTTTTGAAGGGGGGAAACCAAAATGAAACAAAAATACTCTTAATTTTGAATCTTAATTAGCGGATTCACGCAACATCTGTTTAATTACATAGTGGTAGTTATAACTAAAGCAAACCCGTTCAAAAATTAAAAATCATTCAAAAAAAGGAATCAGTTTGTTTGGAAAATTAAGCGGTATGCGTCACAAATGTCGCTATTATAAGAAAACTGCACAAAAAAAAAACAGCACATCATCGCTGGGCCTAATAATATGTACTATTAATATCACCACGAAAGTTTTTGTGTGGCATTGTCGACATTTGCAAAAGGATGCGCTAACAAGTACCTACATGACTTGGTGGTTCAAATATTGTGTTTAACTTGCAAGTAGTAATTTACATTACTGTTTCAGTTTTAGAAAATTATTTTAAGGTAACTTACTAAAATTTAAACATATTTTGTTTTTATTGAATTAAAGTAGCACACATAATTTGTGTTTTTCATTAAAATATTGTTATTCATAAAAATGCTACGTCTATCCAATTAAAGCAATGGATAAAAATTTTGAATTTTTATATTTTATGGAAAAGTATTAAGATTTAGCGCAAGAAAATGAAAATATTCAAATTTATCCGCTAATAAACATCACTATAACATAAGTAATTTTGAAAACGACATATTTCAAAAATTTCATACGCCTTGGAAAAAATTGACACCCGAAGAAGTAACTTGGAAAACGAGATCAGATGCTGGAACTTTACTCAGTTCAATGCAATATTTTTCCTTTCTATAGTATCTCAATTTATGGGAACCCGTTTTCTTTAAAATAAATAATGCCAACCCATTTAACGGAACAAAGTTAAGTGCTAATACAGAACGCTGTTATAGATTATAGAGAGTTGGAGATATCAACTGAACGCCGTGCTGGAAGGAGAATAAGTTATGAGTGAAAATTAAGATAGATGTAGCCTATGAAAGCGTGAACCCACTGCTGCCGCATAGGTGCATGGCAGTGGCCTAAGACCAGCCAACGCTTTACCTACACTACAAGAAGAGGCATTATGTTAGAAAAACAGGGGGGATGTCCCCTTGATCTATTAAAATATATTAAATAGTATAGATTGGAAAATTCTTTATCCAACATTATAATTTTGCTAAGAATGTTGCAACAATTACTATCAGTGTATCTAATTGTGAAAGGAGCTTCTCCAAACTGCAGTTGATAAAAACAAAATTAGACCCAATCTTAGTTCCACTTTGAGTTATTTAAGACTACAAAATATTGCATTATTGTCTAAAGATAGAACACGATATTACAAATAATTTAAATTTTGATTATATAATATACGACTTCTCTATTATGAACGTTAGGTAAGTAAATGTATAAATATGTTTAAATCTATTAATGTATACAATTTCTTTGTTTATAAAAGAAATCATATATTTATCAATACTAAATAAAAGCATATTAATTGTTAATAATTTTCGGTGTAAATTTGGAATATGTTTTTGTCTCATTTGGGGGGCC
>MUZC01003706.1:410672-429517 GCA_002072015.1 Radix auricularia
GGGCCTGCGACCTCAATAAATTTTTGTGGCCTTTAACAAAAGCATCTTATATTTTTTAAAATGTGTACTGATAGGTATATCATCTTATTCGGCCCATTTTATTAATGCTTACATAAATATGGCATGGAATGGTTAACATGTTCCACGCCTTTTACTTTTACAATGTACTTTCTTTCAATTACAATTTATTAATGTTTTTAATTTATGAAAACCATCATACAACGTCACAAAAACTTAGACCCCTTCTTCAATGTGTCATCACAAAGCTTCCCCCCCCCCTCATAAAAACCGTATTTTCTATATGAAAATCAGCACGATTCCAATTTATTTTTTTGTCAGTTAAATATTTTTTAGTGTAAGGCTGCACTCTAATATCGTAGCACGTGTAAAACCCTGTAAAACTATATTAAATTAACTTTCGGTGACCATATATTTAAGTGGAACTTTTATTTAAATTTGCGCATTTTTATTTGACTTCAAATGTGTGACACCCTCTCCCCCCCCCCCCCCCCCCCCGCACATGTGTGACTTCATTTATGGACACCCCTAAAAGGGCGGCAAATCTGAGACCGCCCCGGGCGGCAAAAGCTCTAGCTACGCCACTGATACTAACTACTGTTTATGACATTAATTATTTTTTAAACTAAGCAATACGAATTGAATAAGACCATAAGTATAAGACTTAAAAAAAAACAACATTTGTTCATTACTAAAGTATAGCCCTTACAGTTTGTTTACATTCAATATTTTTGGGAGCACACACATCAGAACATATTAGCATAGTTTGCCTTACTAATTTAACATATATAATAGTGACTAGTTACATGCACAGTTTAAGTATACATAAATTTCTAACACAGCACTAACACATTTTTCAGCAGAGGTCCGTGGCTAAGGCACACATTTTTCATGTGGTCCTTGAGCCTCAAAAGGTTGAGAACAACTGCTCTAGAATAATTTTTTTTCTTTAAATTATTTCCCCAGGTTCTGTGAGCGTTAACTGAAAATGTCTAAACGTAAACATTTGTTGTTTGAAACTTAAATACATTTACTCTTGTCAACAGTTCAACATTTTATAACTCAATATTATTAGCCGCTTCAATGAAGGATTGCAATTGACGCGCAAAATGATAATAATTAGATCTATAGTTTTTTTAAAAAATTATTTATATAAAAAAAAGCATTGCTTAAAGACATAGTCTGTGTAGCAAATATTTTCAAACATTAAAAAAAAAACAACAGAAATATATTTAATTTTCGACTGCATTAAATCAAATTAATTGGCTTCATAACTATACGTAGTAAAAGTTTTACTTCACATTTTATTTCTTTGTAATTTGTAGGATGGTATTGCAAAGACTATAACTATAATCCAACCCCAATTCCCAAACACGCATTTTTTCTTTCTACTTCTTAGTGCAGTCATGATATAAAATATTATGGCAAATTATGGATATTTTAAAAAAAAAACCTTTGTTAACTTTAATTAAACACGGCCATATTTAATAATATAGTTCCTCTCTTTAATGAATTAGACAAAATATATTAAGAATTATTGACAACACTAAGTCTCTTCCGGATGGAGAGAATCCTAGCATCCTACCCAATCAAATTTCTGCCTTCTACTTCCCTGTCGTAATCTCAAGTAGGATCACGATGACATCTATTAAGATGACCCTAAAGAATAAACAAAAATTCCTATAACCTAGAAATACACCTGCATAGGCCAATGATCTCGATTTAAAATAAATATATTTTTAATGTAAACTCAACGATCACGATATTTTTAATGTATGCAGTATGATCTTCCTGGTTAAGGTTTGTTTGGCCTCGAGGTGAAATGAGCTTTGTATAAAAAGATGCTCGCACGTACTTGAACTTCATTTAGCAGTCTTTCACTGCCAGATTTTTAGTGATCTGCTGATGGTTTCATCTTTCCTTAGTGCATGTAGCATTTTGACTGGCCAGATTTCTCCTCTACAAATTTATGTAAGGCATTAGGGTTAATACAACATTTTAAGTTCCATGTAGACAGCACACTACAAAAACTGCAATTCTGCAACTTATTTTTAATAAGAATGAATATGAATCAATTTCCAGTCATATATTTTTAAAATTAAATTTTAAAATAGAATTTAGATATGCCTTCCTATTTTTATATGTTTGGTATTATAAAATTTTCTGTTGGTGATATATTCTCTTATTAATAAGTAACACGAATTAACAAATTTGTACATGTAGGTCTATGTATGTTCAAAGATGATGAAAAATCAGCTTCTCATTGATTCTTTTTGCTAAAAGCTAGTTTCATAACAGAGTAGTGACGAGTTTTTTCTCTCCCACATTGTATAAAATTTAAATAAATCTGCTTAACTATTGAGTATTAAAGGCTCACACGTTGTTATGGTTTGAGTCCCAAGTGATTTACGCAAATACTTTGGTCTTATCACAGCCCTGGTCGAATGTGAATGAACGAGTGTGCGAGTGAAACGAATTTTTTAATGAATGAGTTAGTGTGACGTGGTGGTCGAGAGGTAGCGCTCTCGACTGTCATACCGATGGTCACGGGTTCGAATCCACACGAAGGTGTGGATTTGTTCTCGCGGCCTGAGGAGTCCCCGAGTCACCCAGCTCCGAATGGGTACCTAAGTAGACTATAGTTAGGCGGCTGGGGTAATGCGTGGAACCCCTATAGCCGTGGCCTGTGACCTCTGCATCACTTGCCAACAGATCATCTCTCATGGTCTGTGGACGCAATTCTGCATAGAAGGAGCGTCTGTATATCTAAGATAAAAAAAAAAGATAAGTGTCACTCGCCCATAAAATCATTATCGAATATTAAGATTATCGAATAAGTCTTATGTTTAGATCAACTGCTTGGAAATCACTAACAAAAAGAATGTTGATATATGTCATGATTGATTTATCTTAATAGTGACAGCCTCTTTTTTTAAAAATATTTAAATAGCGTTTCGTCGTACTTGGTGGGGGAGACAACCATAATTTTCACAACACCGGCAGTAGTGTTTGTGTTATCTATCTTTGCCATCCTTTTTCCAGGTGGCATCACAGGTAACTATAGTAATATTATAATCATTCGCGTGTGAATTGCGAATGTGTTAATTGAATCAGGACACGTGTTTTTGTTATATCGCAATATTTGTAAAGATTAATTAAATAACTCATCCTTTTTAGGTTTTAAGCGAACAAGGGAAAGTACAGGTGAATGTTATTATATCTGCACAATATCACAATAGCCAAAGTTTATTTGATTATCTTATAATTATAATATAAATAAATTATAATTGCCAAATAAATTTCGTCTGAATATAAATTTCTTATGAGTTTGGAGGAAGATGGGCAGAGGGGATGATGATTTTTTTTCAAGCGCCCTTTTAAAGAGACATAAGTATAACTTACTTAACTTAGTATAACTAGTATAAGCAAAACAATCGGATTTGTCCTGCCTGAACCAAGGGGAAAAGATTTCTAGCTTCTCTGAAAAGTGGGACGTGGTGGTCGAGAGGTAGCGCTCTCGACTGTTATACTGATGGTCACGAGTTCGAATCCACACGAAGGTGAGGATTTGTTCTCGGGGCCTGAGGAGTCCCCGAGTCACCCAGCTCCGAATGGGTACCTAACTAGACAATAGTTAGGCGGCTGGGGTAATGCGTGGAACCCCTATAGCCGTGGCCTGTGACCGCTGCATCACTTGCCAACAGATCATCTCTCATGGTCTGTGGACGCAATTATCTTCTGCTTAGAAGGAGCGTCTGTATATCTAAGATAAGATAAGATAAGTGCGCCGATTTCGCTTTAGTATTATTATATATCTTGATTTATTTATTTTTTGGACTGTCCTAATTTTTGTCGATAAATTTTAATATTGAATATGAAAGACACTTTTTGATAATGTTGATTAGAACACGTAAATTTAAAAGTCAATGGGCTCAATGGCGTAGGTGTAGCACTGCACCACTTTTACCTAACACTTTCCCCATTTCCACAAAAAAAAAAAAAAAAAAAAAAAAAAAAAAAAAAAAAAAAAATTCAATCTGCTAAATAGTTGCTTCCCTTTAAAACAACAAAAATTTGTTTTTTAAAAAATGCCAGGACATATCTGAGATATCTATTTCCCACCCCTCCCAATACTCTTAACGTTAAGACTCTATAAATATGAGTAACAAGCGAAATAAGTTAACGCTTTGCCAACTAATTAAAATTTAATTTGTCTAATTTAACATCTTAATTTTAAGCTGTTAAATATAACTAACAAATAAATCAAAACTTAAACGCATTTATGTGTGTGTAGATATTTAATCATTACTGTTAGTCTGCAGAGGTCAAAGGTTGCTGAAACTAAATGAAAAGATTATGAATTATAAAAAATAACACATTTTTGAGTATGGATATTTTAATCGTAAGATTGTGGAGGGGAGCTGAATGAAAAGAGTGGGACCATCACGTCGCCCAACTATCCAGCCAATTACCCCAACAACGCCATCTGCAACTGGACGATTGTGGCTGGCAATGGAGAAATTATTGACTTAAGGTAAGTCTATGTCCATTATCATGCAGGCCCTTCCCCATTATCATGCAGGCCATTGTCTATTATCATGCAGGCCCTTCCCCATTATCATGCAGGCCCTTCCCCATTATCATGCAGGCCCTTCCCCATTATCATGCAGGCCCTTCCCCATTATCATGCAGGCCCTTGTCTATTATCATGCAGGCCCTTGTCCATTATCATGCAGGCCCTTTCCCATTATCATACAGGCCCTTCCCCATTATCATGCAGGCCCTTGTACAATGTATGAGGTTCTCTAGGTTGGATGTTGTGACCGTTGATTGAAAATGTGTTTTAGTTTTATATTTTGAAAATTTGTAAATTAAAGCTGTTAGTGAATGGGTGATGAAATGGATAACTGTGATTGGCTGAGGGTGAAAGGTCAATGAGCAAATGTTTAGTTTTTTTTTTTGTGTGCTTACATATAGCATTAGTAGACTGAAATAGTGGATTGGGAGAGATCTCTTTAGAAGGAGTTATTGTTAGGAGATAAGAGTAATCGCCTTTCTAGTGACACCAGAATGTCGTAATAATAAATGGGGTCTTTCAAAAAAAAATGTTTCAATTTAAACAAAAAAGATATTTACATGCCGATTTTTTTTAATATTTAAATTTTTAATTTTTGTCAAGGTATATATATTTTTTTTAATATGATGATGATTATTATTATTTTTTGAAATGGTGAGTAGTTAATATGATAATACTTTTGTACTTTTGTCTCTAGCCACTCTACTCAATAAAATAATTAATTTTATATATTTATTTATTTGTATGTGTTTTTTTTATTTTTCTCATATTGGCTTCAACCAGTGAGGGGGATGCAAAAACCAACAAAAGCGTTTCTCCTTGTTTGTAATGACTGGGAAATATGTTGACAGCCAAGTTTGCTTGTGTCTCATGTGAACATATACTGTGTGTTATGTAGTCATGTTTCCATTGTTAATGGAACATATGCCTGCTGTTATTTAGGCATGTATCCATTGTTATTGGAATGTATGCCTGCTGTTCTGTATGCCTATGTCTACTAGTAAATCTTAAAGTTTACTACTTTAATATCACATTTCGTTTGTGTATCTGGTAATTTATATCATGAATTAAATAGTTTCCTCAAACCCCGCCCCCCTCTTCCCCTCAACCCACTATTCTAATTAAATACCTCAACAATTTTAATCTGAGGTCAAGTTGACTTTTTTTAAAATAAATAGGGAGATGTGGATATTATACAAAGTATTTATTTTGCCCAAATTCCAACTACCTAATATGGCTTCCATTGTACTCAAGGAAAAAATTACTAATTAAATGGATGTGGGACCACTAATGTTATTTCCTTATCATGAAAAATGGTTTTATCTTTTCTTACTGTAGAACAGCTTGAAAAATATACTCCAAGAATATTAAAATTATAGATTTGATGATTTAACACCTGTTGATTCATCTTTGTCATTAATTACAAATTTGTGTGTTTATTATCCTTGTTCTTAGATTCTCTAAGTTTGATTTGGATGGGTACGTAGATTCATGCCCAGACGTTGTCACGGTATTTGATGGCAGTGGTCCACTGAGAGCTCCAATCAGGAGATTGTGTCGAATGAGTACAACAGTTGAGCTGCAAGGCCTGTACATCCGATCATCTGACAACAAGATGTCCATAACATTTACATCCGACAGTTATAACACCAGGCAGGGTTTTCTGGCCACTTACTGGACTCACTGTAAGTTATGTTTATGTATAGAAGCTTATAGGTGGACCTAAGGAATCATCTGGGAGACAATATTATAGTTGGACCTAAGGAGTCATTTGGGAGACAGTATTATAGGTGGACCCTAAGAAATCGTATGGGAGACATTTTTCTAATTTGTGCTATAATGGTAGGGGGGTAATGGTTACTCATCTATTAAATTCTTTGTTTCCAGCTTGCCCCCGATGGAAGTATGGCAATGATCTCTGTAACTCAGCATGCAGCTGTGACGTCGACAACAGCTTGAGCTGCAGCAACTTTAATGGCACTTGTACATGTAAATCAGGTTGGAGTGGTTCCGATTGTTCTGTAGACATTAATGAGTGTGCAGTCTCTCGAACCGAGGTTTGTTCGAGCTATCAAACTTGTGTTAACACGCCAGGCAGTTTTTCATGCCAATGTCATGAAGGACTTGTGAAAAATGTCACAACAGGGGAATGTCAAGGTAAGAAATTGAATATCTGGATAATGAACTGGTTTTAATTATTTCTTGGTTGCTTCAAAATTATTGATAAAAATCTGTCTAAACATGTTTTTTTTTTTTAGTTCAGCCTTATTTAAATATTTTGAAACAATGTCCATGCATTTTATTATTTTTTTAGAATGTCTTATGTATAAGATAAATATAATTTTTAAAAAAATTTTAAATTTAATGAGGCGCGTTTGTCAGGGAATGAAAATGCAGGATTCTCTTTTCCAGAAAACTATTTTAAAATGATCAGATTATTTGTGAACTCAGAATTTAAGCCATTAAAAAATTTAGCACCTTTGAACTCATTAAAAATTTACTACTCCTTTTCATAACATTTCATTGAATGTTGTTGTAATGAGTTGACTAAGAAACCTTTTTTTCTTTTCAGTGAACCCAACTTTGAGATGTAATCCCAATGGATGTTCACATTTGTGTGTTAAACTGCCAACCAACAACTTGCCAGTTTGCTACTGTCCGGATAACACTGTGCTGTCTGGCAACACATGTCAAGGTCAGGCTAATTAAATTAGTCTAATAAAATTATAACTGTAGACACAACCAAATCAACATTAAGTGAAGATTTTATTTATTTTTGTTTTCATCTAAAAAAGGATCTATAAACTAAGTTTGGATGTTAAACATGTATGAATTCCTGTGAAATTGAATTCTGGTTGGTTATGCAACTGTGGTGCTATTTGCTGCAATTGCTGATTTATTTATCATTGACAAAGGAATACAAGCCGAGCTAATCACTCTTAATATCCCCTGTCACTGATGTAAACTTGATCAACAGCTAAGTCATTTGGCTCTAGTGCTTGTGACTTCTGGTAGTAAGGACCTTCCAAGCATTATTTCTTCTCTTGTGCAGCACTTTCTAACAAAGGTTTCACATTAGCGCATCTGTAAATAACACTCACAAATATTGATCTAATACAGACTTCATCTGATATTATAACTTATTTACTGCCTCCGAGGCAGGAAATTGGATTGGATTTAATAAATAAATAAAAGATCCGTTTAAGATAACCATGTAAAATCAAAATCAATACAAAATGTGTTTAATGGCATTGTAGATTTTTATTATTGTCATCTGGATACAAATTATTAATTTTCTTGAATTGAAACCCACAAATATTTATGAATTCTGGGCTAAAAAGGCTTTTTAACCCTAGCAAGTTTAGATTATAGAAACGCATTACATTTAAATAAAGCTACAGATGAAAAGGGATAAAAAATTAACACAATTTAGGGATGAACTTTTAAGAGATGGTAAACTATAGATTATTTTTAGCTGTTCCTGTTTGGTGGAGTACCAGTTCATGGCACTAGTTCATGGCACCAGTTCATTCATTTGAAAAAATATTTTTAAGCCTAATAAAAAAAGTTTAAAAAAATAACAGACACAAAAAAAACAACAACCAACTAACAGTCATCAAATGCTTTAAAATTTAAATTCTTTAATGAGAAATGAATATGACAGAACTTCTTGATTGTTTTACTCTTGATCGTTTCAGCCTGCCCGTCTTTAAGATATGGTAAAAATTGCACCAAGTCTTGCAACTGTGACATTACTCATGGTCGATGTGATCCTCAAACCGGTAGGTGCATCTGCAACACAGGCTGGACATCCTACGATTGCTCACAAGATGTAAATGAATGTGATGACACTTTTATTTCAACCATTTGTTCCAAGAGGCAGATGAACTGTGTAAACACCAAGGGAAGCTATGAGTGTATCTGCAAGAAGGGGTTTGAGCTGGCAACAAATAAATCCTGTGTACCCATAAGTAAGTTGAATGCTCTTTAATATTTCGCAAAAATCTTTACATAAGCCACTGGCCTTAAAATTGAGAATAATCAATGTAAACTCATCAATCGAATTTTTGTATTAAAGTCTGATTTAATGGTAAATTTGGGAAATAGCATGAGGTGATCTGCTAGATATAGAAGAATTTTAAGCTTTGTCTATAATCTTATCTTTTCCCCCCATCTATGTTATGTAATTCTTTATCTTATAACTTTTGGCATCAATTTTTCTGCTATAAATGAAAAAACATAATATGAACAAAATTTAAATCTAAATAAATTTTAGATAAAGGAAACCAATATTTTTTTAAACACTTATTTTTGCTGAAAATTAAAAAAAAATTGTCATTTTTAAATAACTTTTCTGATTTTCAGATTACAGGAATGTTATTAATCAAGCTACTTCAGGGATCATTCTAACTCCTTATGCCCCTGTTACATATTGGCCCTATGCTAACTGTTCATGGACAATACGGTCGACTGGTTCAAATAAAGTTTCTCTCAGGTAGTCTGAAATTCAAGTATTTTTTATAATCATCTTCAAACATTTTATCTTTGATCTGAAAAAAAGGAATGTTTAAAGAAAATGGAATATCAAAATGGCATCCACCTTTTTCAATTTTATGGCTTGAGTATTTTGTTATTTAAAATTTTTTTTTCCTTCAAGTCTTGTGAATGAGACTCAACATGCTGCATAACAAAGCATAACACAATAAACATTATATAAACAACCATATTATATAGGGGAAGACATGATTCAAAAACTCATTAATGAAAAAAATTTTCTTTGACCAGGAATACAGTCATGCATTGTTCAAATCACTCATCTTTGAAGATGAAATCTAGTAAATATAACTATCTCTTATATTCTCTTCTTCCTTCAATTTACCTTTTCTTTTAAACACCTTGCTTGTTGAAAATCTACTCAGCATTTGTAAAAGCATTCTTAAAGATTCTCAGTAAGACTTGATGAAATATTTATGTATATGTATGTACTGGAATGTACTGGGTGGTGGGGAGTTGCTGCTGTTATGGCTTGTTGCTAATGATTCTAATAGTACATCAGATGGGTTCCTCTACGAGAATATCTGATTAAACCACCGATTGCTGAATTGCATGTTTTCTGGCATTGACTTAATTATTGTTTTAGTTTTTTCGTAGTGCAATACATTATACTGAACGCTGTTTTTTTAATCTGCTGTATGATTGTGTGTCCTGCTCAACAATCATTCAATCTCATGATATAGAGAAACATATGGCAGTTTTCCTCCTTCATTGGCAGCAGTTTAACTCTGTTTCTGCTGCATCAAGACATTATGTCAAACAGAATCTCTGATTATCTCCACTTTAAATTACCTTTTTGTTTTTATCTTCTTCCTTTAATGTAACAGCTCTCAGTCTGACACTCGTACAAATTTGGTAGCTCAAAGTGGAGACTCATTTCTTGCTGTTACTCTTCAGCACTCTCATAATTATTCATAAATGTTGTTAAAAAGTAAATATATATTAATGTAGATTCAAGAAAAGTCAGGTTAATAAGATAAAATCTCTTAGCTGGAAAAGATGACGAAAAGATACAGCTGACACTATGAGAAAACAATCTTTAATAGTGCCACACATTTTAAGGAAGTGACGATTGAATTGTGTCTATGAATTGTTTCAAACATCAACCCCCATATACAAAGCTAAAAATCCTCTTAGTATCTTTTATCAAACCGAATTTCCCCAAAATTTTAAAACATTATTTTAAATAGGCTTTAGTTTATTAACATAAGCCACTATTTTTTTCAGCATCAGGAATCTTCCACAAGACAATTATTATAATGAATATAGTTGTATGAATGATTACGTTGATATCTACGATGGAGAAGACTCCAAAGCTCTGTTGCTGGGAAGATACTGTCAAAGAAGAATCCCTTTGGCAACCATCAGATCAACTGGAAACTCTATACACATAGTTTTTGTATCCAATTACTATGATGAGAATGGCCTCTTGAATGCAAGCTACATCGCCTATGGTAGGATATTTATCTTTGTGCTTTAATAGGTCTGCTCAATGTATCCATAAATCTTCATTAAAATAGTCCTTTATTTCATGTGCAATCAAGGTTTTCTTTTTTGCTGATGATTGTAAAATCTATAGACCAATTAAATCAGAACAAGATAACTAAATGTTAGATAAATCCTACAAAAAGACTCACATTAATTAATAAAATGGGAAACTATTTGGAGTATGTCTTTCCACAAAGAAAAATGTCAACCGTTAAGAGTTATAAAACAAAAAAGAACAAAAAAATAAAATAAAATATATTCAAAATATTTCATTCATGGACTAAAACTATAAAGATGCAAAATACTTAAGAGTAATAACAAATAAGAAACTATCATGGAATTCCCATGTCAATCAAGTATTTAAAAAGTCAAACAAAACCTAATGCTTTATAAAAAGAAATTTTTACAAACGTAGAAGAGATATAAAACTAAAATGCTACTTCACTTTGATGAGACCTGTACTAGAATATGCATCTTCTATAGGGGACGCTTCCACAAAAGAAAACATTTATAAATTAGAACTAATTAAAAAGGAATCTGCCAGATTCATTACTGGATAATAAACATCTCTCATGGTCTGTGGACGCAATTATCTTCTGCATAGAAGGAGCGTCTGTATATCTAAGATAAGATAAGATGTAAAAATTATTTTCTTCCCATCCTAAATTTGGACGTGCAATGGGTTGCCTGAGAAAACCAGGAAAATCAAAACTCTATCAACATTTAAAACACTAATAAAAATACAAGACTAGACATAAGCAATGTGGTGAAAGAAGTGAAACCATGCTTTTAGAGAAAAATAATCTCTTCAAATTTAAGCTTTAAACTGAATTTTTTAAAAATGAACTACCCGTAATACTTTAAGATGGTCCTAATTGTAAACCAGAATAAAATTAAGAAATAGTTTTTTAATATTTTAAATTCCTGATCCCACATACTGTAAATAAATTTTTTAATTTGTTTAATACCAGACTACCCCAGCTGTAAACAGACCTGGCAAGTAAATCAAGCACAGAAAGTTATCCAGAGCCCTGGTTACCCTGGTTACAGGAACAACACATTTTGCTACTGGTTAATCAACGGGACATATGGTAATATCATTTCCCTCAGGTGAGTCTAATCTATTTTCTAAACTGTATGAAAAGATATATGAAGACCTCAAGGGATGAAACAGCAACATGACAATATCGTAGTTTTGAGATATTAAAGATCAACTTGTCCAGATTTTATCATTTATTAACTAAATACATTATAATTTTTCATAGGGTCAGTGACATAATTTTTTAATAAAACCTCATTTAGAAAATTTTATATTTGTCTCTATCAAATAGTGGGGATAACTTAAAAATTTCAAAAATGTCTCTTGGCCATTTTTTTATCTGGAGTTCTCCATATTTTCAATGAACGAACCTGAAAAAGTATTTTTTAAGATATGCAAAATCAGATAATATAATATATCAGAGAAGTTGTGCTATATTTTATGTCTATATTCGGGCTAATACTTTAAAAGACAAGACATTTTTAAAGAACATAATGCCTTTTATGTCTGTCAGACTATTTTCAACCCAAAAATGGATTTCAGTTTTATTATTACCCATATCATTGTTATGCTACTTAAAGTTAGTAAAATATGAATTTGTAAATGTATGTAGAGTTAGTTTATAAATTATGCAACTATTTGAAATTGCTAATTTTTTTAAAGCTTCATCTATTTTAATTTGTATTACTTTTGATTCCAAGGTAAAAATTCTAATTTAACAAAAATATTAAATTTTATGCTGTAAAATAAATGACAGTTTTTTTTTAATTTTCACATTTTATTATTTTATTTTAAACAGGGTTAAGAATTTAAATATTGACTCACAGGGGAAAACATTCCTAGCTGTCTATGATGGTGCACATGCTGGTAATAATTTGATTGGAAATTTCTCTGGTACATCCATCCCTCCTTTGGTCAGGTCATCTGGACTTGCCATGTTCATCATTTTTCAGTCAGAAGGATCACTGGTTGGAACTGGATTTAATGGAACCGTTCATTCACAAAGTAATGCTTGCTGTTATTTAAAGGATTTAGGGGGTTGGTGAAGGGGTAAAGTGAAACTGTTAAAACTAATTTGTTGACATTTAAATAAAAATAATTTCGTTATCTGGTTCAGATAATGTGAAAATGTTAAAAAAATGGAAACTTAACAAAATTCATCCAAGGCTCAACAGTTCATGAAAGCGTCTTGTCTGTATTTTCTAATCCTTTCATTCATGCATACGGGGGGAGTTCAGTGATGATAGGTGGGTTCTTTTGTATGCTACTTGTAGGGTTTACAGCTACATTTTTTCCAGCTCTGACTGATGCTGGCTCTTGCCATGCCATTGAATACATGGCTTTTCAACAATTTAGATATCCCATTTTCTAGGCTTTCGCTCGTTTTCCATGTTTTAAATTTTTACTTATCTAGCACTTTATTATAAAATATCTTGTCAATATACTATATTATATTAAATTTCTCTTTTTTTGAGTCATTGAATAGGAAATATGGAAAAAAGAACGTAAAAACCAAAAGTTGATTCCCCTGGGTGAAAGCTTGAATTATTTCCCATTAATTCCAGGCATTTTTGTTGTTAATTCTTTTAAAATAGAAATGTTCACATGTCATGCTTAAGGAAGACATTTAAGCGTATTTTATTTATTTTTTCATTTGATTGAAACTTGTTGATTCATATCCTTAGATTGCCCTGCATTCTTTTATGGTCAAGATGAATGTAATACTCCTTGTATATGTGTCCGGACGAACACATATTCCTGTGACAACATCAATGGCTACTGTAGCTGTCGACCAGGCTGGAAATCCCGTGATTGTTCAGTTGATGTAGATGAATGTGCAGACAACCCATCCATTTGCACAAAGACTGAGAAGTGCATCAACACACCTGGAAGTTATTACTGTCTACCAGGTACAGTCCACAACAGATCATTTTAATTTTTCTTCTTCTTCATTCATTTATTCAGGGCCCACAATCAATGTGCGTATCATTCTGGCTTCTTTTTATAAGCAAAAGCTGTAATTATATAAAACGTTACACATCGAAACAATCAAAGCAAAAGATTGAAAGTTGGGGCATTGCTTCAAAAACAAAACAGGAGGCCAGAAGATAGGCTCCTATGGAGCACCAAAGACATTGCAGAAAAATCTAGATTATGAAATATAAACTTTGGGGTCACGACATCAATCACCTGGCTTTACTGCTCCAGAATCTGTCTTATCAACCAACTGTGTAATAGAATCTGTCTTTTCAGACAAGTATACAGACACAGAATCTGACCCACATAAACACAATCTTTATTGATTTGACAGACACATTTTTAAAAAATTATTCAACCTACTTATTTCTTTAGTAAACATACATTTGTGAAACAAAATTTTCAATGGGATATTGTGAGGGCGATATACTTCGATGATTGCTTAACACTTTATGTGGGATCTTTTAATGACACTCAGTTTGTAAAATATCTCTCAATGTTCGGCACAATCCATTTAAATGCACGAGATTTTCGTTTCTAATGTTTGAATTTAAGATGGTGTTTTATCACTTATTCCAGATTGTTGTTAGTAATATTGAATCTGGAGTGGCCTTCAATTACATAAATTCCATTCTATATATAGAGGGTTTATTTATTTTTTAATGGCTTGTGTTGTTGTATCACTACTCTAACAGAGTGTAACAAAGATTTGACTGGCAATGGCATAATTGAAAGCAAAGACTTCCCAAACATTCGCCTCAATCGTGCTAGATGCAACTTTACTATCACAGGCAATCCTGGAACAGTTGTAACTTTAATGTAAGTATTCATAAAGTAATCAACAATTTCAATGCATTGATACATTTATTTCCCTTTTTGAGTTTAATAGCAGAACAGTTCAGCAAATAAGCTTCTCCTCATAAAATAGTCTTTAAAAATAATTCTAGACTTATGGTTTCAAGAACATTAGTGCTTTCAATAGTCATTTCATTTTCCAGCTTGAATTATTTTTTAGTCCTTGTTGCTAAATAATATTTCTTGAAATTATAGAAAATGTATATGCGTAAATGTATTTATAATGGTCTATAAAATATATTTTAGGATTGAAATGAAAGACTTTGATCTCATAGAGTTCACGAATTGCTCCAGAGATAGTCTTGAAATATACAACAGCCAAATTCCAACTCCAAATCAACTCATTGGTAAATATTGTGGGAACAGACTTCCTAATATAATAAGGTCGACCAACAGAAGTATGCTGCTCAACTTAACAACATTTAATGATACCAATACCAGTTATTATTTTTCAAGGAAAGGGTTTCGCGGCCAATATTATACACATGGTACGTTACATTTTATTTGATCTAGTCTTTTTTATAAAACTTAAACATCTTATTCCTTAAATACACAGATAAAATAAAACAAAAATTTATTGGTACAATAAAAGTGATTATCCATAAATATTTTCAACTTAGAATAGATATGTAGGTACCCCTTCCACTCTTGAAAACCTCAAGTTGCAGACAACCTTCTTTAAATGTGTTTTAATTATTTGTTAGATGTGTTATCTTGAACTTTGTTTAATTATTTATTTTCTTACACACACATATAGATTAAAAAAAAAAACTGAAGAATTTCACATTTGTGACATGTTTTACTTCATCAGCCTGAAAAATTGAAAGTGTAATTAAAATACATAGCAATATGATCCTTTAAACCCCAACTTCAAGTAGTTAAATATGCTTAATAGCATCCCATTCACAAGACAAATTTGCCCATCTTATGAATACCTAGCATTTTAAAAATGTGCATCATTTTTTTTTTCTGGAATCAATATGTGCACATCACATGACAATACATAACTTTTTCTAAGATCATTGATATAGTCTATTTGCCTGAATGTGGTCTAGTCTGCATCTTACTGAAAATTTGAAATATTTTGAATATTATAACTCAAATCTTTTCCAATAGTTTTCCACTCATTAAAAAAGTGTTCAGTCATTAAATTTTCCTTGGTTCCTGTAAAAGCAATTGCATTTCCATTAGGAGATACTTAAGGTGTCAAATATTGGGCAGGATATTTGCATATGTATTTTAGGGGAATTTCTGATCCACTGTAGAAGAGTATTAAATTTAGGTTTATAATCTAAATTGACATGGCAGTGTAATTGATTTATTTCTTAAAATTCTTCTTTTTAACCCAATGCCTATGATTTTATTTCACCTAAGACTTTATTTATGTAACTGGTTCTGCTCGATAGCCTCTCCACAGCATTAAACAAGTATTTATGATTATCAACAGCTTGTCCAGAGTTCAAATATGGAACAACCTGTCAGTTCCCATGCAGCTGCAGTAAGTTAACAACTAAGTTCTGTGACAACACCAATGGTGTCTGTGTTTGCCAGGGAGGATGGATGGGAGATGACTGCTCAGAGGATGTCAATGAGTGCAGGTTTCCCAGATGTGCTCTCAATGAAGTTTGTCAGAACCTGCCAGGGTCATTCAAATGCACCTGCAAAAAAGGATTTGCCGAAAATGCTTTGGGACAGTGTGCTAGTAAGTTCATATGGCATTCTCTCCCTGGAGCCCCAGTTTGACACTTTTAATTATAATTATGTATTATGCATCCATAAAGTAAAAAGTCTTTGATAAAAGAATTTTAAAAATAAAGAAGTGTAAATCTACAAAGTTAGGCCTTTTTTTCTGTGCCACTAAACAGGTTGAGACATTAAAAAATTACTAATAAACACACTATTAATGTATTGACACATGAAGAGATCCTATCTTTAAAGAATCCTACTCTTAAGTTTTGATAAGATCAATCTTTTGTTACACCTATGTTTTTGTTTGTTAAGTAGTAATCATTTACTAAAGTATACAAAGGCTTTACCCACATATTCAATGAAAACATGTTAAAACATCATGTCATTGGTGGTGGTACATTTTAAACTTATAAACGTATCTCCCCTATAATTGGGAGTTTTAAATTACAGCTGTCAATTGGGTGACCACAATGCAAGCAGATTCATTCAATAATCTTTAATTTAAATGTTAAGTTTTTAATGGGAATGGTTTTATAAATACACACTGATATTTATTTTTTAAAAATAATTTTATTTTCATCACAGAAGAAAATTAATTAATTTATTTCTCATACACATTCTGAACTGAACATTTCTTTTCAGAAAAAAATAATCAATAACATAACTCCGACAAAAATATCAGGAAAAGTTTAATTATTCATAGAAATTTATATCTATGAATGACTTTACAGAAACAATTTGTAGATTTCCAAGAAACAAAAATCATTACAAAATTGTGTGCAGAACTCAGCAATTAAAATACTGCTGCAGCTTGTTTTTAGCAAATCCAAACAAAATTTAGGGCAAGCATAAATAAATGAACATTATTTTAAAAAATATACAACTGTTTATTCAAGGTTCAAAAGCAGACTGTGTGTCAAAGTTCAAAGATGCTTGTTCTCATTCCTGCTACTTTGACAGTAAGGATACCTGCAGTTGCCCAGATGGCTTAGAAATAGGAAGTACACCCAACACAAAATATACCTGATTCAGTAAGTAGCCAAAATGAAAAATGGAAGTAAACATCACACAAATTGTAACTGTATTATTTAATTTGCCTTTTTTTTTTAAAAAAAAGAAAAAGTGAATTGTCAATGAATTTTTAGCTATTTAATTTTCAGTTTTGCTTTTCTAGCAGCATTTTTAAATTCTAAAATAAAGACATTATACAATTAAAAGGAAAACATTCATTTTTAGTAGGGCTGTGGAAATTAAATTTAATTTTGCAATTAATTGTTAAAAATTTCTAACGATTAAATTATTTTTAACAAATAATTGACCCATCATTTACAAATTATTGAAAGTAAAAAAGTAAAAAAAAAAATAATAATAAAAATAGTGGCCAATAAATAATACATTTCCTGATAATTATAAAAACAGTTTGGTCTTGGTTTTAAACTATTGACTGACGGGAATGTTCAAAATGTTGATACAGTTTGCCTACCATGGTTCTAACACTTTGCCTATTTATCAAACCAAAGGAAAAACGGTATTAAGCTAATGGCAGTAATGAAGTCTGACTTAGAGACAGAAAATGACGACAGCTCTTCTGATGAATTACTGTGTTACAAATGAAGATGAAAGTTCCTGAATCCATGAACCCTCTACAATGGTAGAAACATGAATACTGATATCTGATAATGTCATTCCTTATTGCCAAAACCGTTTTATGCATACTAGTTATCTCAGTTTCATGTGAATGGTTGTTTAGCTCAGCTAGCTATATAGTCAATTAGACCCGCTCATCATATGAATAGAATAATGTCAACACACCAGACATATAAAGGAAACATTCCAGTGTTACTTAGATTTTCAACAAAGAACATTTAATAAGTGTTACTTATGACATCTTAATTTTTAATTTTTGGCTTCAATCAAAATTAATCATTAATTAATCATTAATTTGTCAAAAGTAAATTAAATTTAAATTAATCTTTAACAGCCCTAAATTTTAATAGTTTTTAAAGTAATTTTTAAGAGTTTCTAACCTATTAATCTATTTAAAAAAAACAAAAAAAAAACATAGCTATAATGCATTAAAAAAAAACAACTAATTTTGTCTCAGATAAACATTACTTTAGAGACTTATTAACAAACATACCTTTTAAATATCTCACTTACAGTTCCTTACTACCCCTATGGTGAGAAGGCTGGAGATTTAACTTTGTCTGCATCAAATGTCAAAGTGGGCAATGCCTACAGGAGTAATGCCATAGTTTTCACCTCACCAGTTCCATTTGGAAGAAGTTTGAAGACTGAAGCCTATGTAAGTACTAGCTGATATCCCAGACTTTTCCAATTAGGCCTACGTAAGTACTAGCTGATGTCCCAGATTTTCCCCATTAGGCCTATATAAGTACTAGCTGATGTCCAAGATTTTTTCCATGAGGCCTATGTAAGTACTAGCTGATGTCCCAGATTTTTTCCATTAGGCCTATGTAAGTACTAGCTGATGTCCCAGATTTTCCCCATTAGGCCTATGTAAGTACTAGCTGATGTCCCAGATTTTTTCCATGAGGCCTATGTAAGTACTAGCTGATATCCCAGACTTTTCCAATTAGGCCTACGTAAGTACTAGCTGATGTCCCAGATTTTCCCCATTAGGCCTAT